>NJDC01004991.1:16120-39474 GCA_002245475.1 Calephelis virginiensis
CTTTCTTTCTTTCTTGAGTGTGTATCTTAATGGCATATGGAAGGGGGAGGGAATTTATTTTAATGCTTCTTTTACCTTAGACGATCTCGACTTAATTGTAATCACAGATTTTTGAGATATTCCAAAATTTTAAAAATTGTATAATTTGCAGATGTGCCTGAGGAGTTCCCGAAGTCCTGTGAGATCAATGCTACCAAGAAAGTTATACGAAATGACGCATTGTTATTGAATCGACCTGTAGTTGTGCTGCCGAAAATAAACTTGACTAACATTAAAATAATCAAGCAATACATAGATCAAAATTTAAACAAAAGTGAAGTTGGGCCATTCACATGTGATATTTGTCAACAAAATTTTCAAAACAAAAGGAATTTAAAACTCCACGTAATTAGTCACAGCAACACGCAGCCAAGTTTAAACGTAAAAGGAGTTAACCGAAAATCATCTCTTTCGCGTCGGCACAAATTAACTGAAAAAAAAGTTTACCAGTGCAATGTCTGCAAGAAGAATTTTAATCGGTTAGATAGTTTGAAGAAACACACAGTAATTCATATTGGAAAAAAACCCTATCAGTGTGACGTATGTAAAAAGTATTTTAGTTGCTCAAGTAATTTTAAGACCCACATGTTTACACATACTGGGGAGAAACCCTACCAGTGTAACATATGTAAGAAATATTTTAGTCACTTATGTTATTTGAATGCTCACACGTTAACACATACTGGAGAGAAACCCTACCAATGTGACGTATGTAAAAAGTATTTCATTTACTTAAATAAATTGAAAACTCACAAATTAATACACACCGGAGAAAAACCCTACCAATGTGACGTATGTAAAAAGAGTTTCAGGCTGTTAAGTGGTTTGAAGAAACACAGAGTAATTCATAGTAAAGAGAAACGCTACCAATGCGATGTATGTAAGAAGTGTTTCAAATGGTTAGATTATTTGAGGGAACACACATTAATACATACTGGAGAAAAACGCTACCAATGTGACGTATGTAAAAAGTGTTTCAGTCGGTCAAGCTATTTGAAAATTCATAAAGTTATACATACTGGAGAGAAAGCCTATCAATGTGATGTATGTAAAAAGTTTTTCAGTCAGTTGAGCCAGTTGAGAGCACACATATTAACACATGCTGGACTAAAACCCTACCAATGTGATGTATGTAAAAAGTGGTTTAGTCGGTCAAGTAATTTGAAAAAACACGTCACTGTTATTCATAATAAAAAAGAAAGTCTACCAATGTGATACATACATACATACATATCTTCACGCCAAGTCCCTTACGGGGTACCAATGTGATGTATGTAAAAAGTGGTTTAGTCGGTCAAGTAATTTGAAAAAAACACGTCACTGTTATTCATACTAAAAAAGAAACCCTACCAATGTGGTGTATGTAAAAAGTGGTTTAGTCGGTCAAGTAATTTGAAAAAACACGTCACTGTTATTCATAATAAAAAAGAAACCCTACCAATGTGATGTATGTAAAAAGTGGTTTAGTCGGTCAAGTAATTTGAAAAAACACGTCACTGTTATTCATACTAAAAAAGAAACCCTACCAATGTGATGTATGTAAAAAGTGGTTTAGTCAGGTAAGTTATTTGAAATTTCACACTTTAATTCATGCTAGAGATTAACGGTACAGATGCAATATGATGTTTGCAAAAAGTGATTTAGTCAGTTAAGTCATTTGAAGAATGACACCAAAGAGTATATAAATACTACGTAATAAGAGGCGGGACTCCCATAGATACATAGCAAACCCGAATTTGTATAAAGTTTACTTGAAAAATTATAACCCTATTAGTTCTTTCTTTCTTCAAGTTTTGGCCTTCACGTTTCACGTTAGTATTTAGCCATTAGTCAAGTAGAAATTTGCATCAAATTTTATATCAATTTTAATTAGTCATCAGTCGTAAGTCGTCAGTAAGTCATTTCAGGCTCTTGGGTAAAGCGGTGGCCTTTTTACACAAGCTCATGTAACGAGATTTGGCGGCAACGAGAAAATACGCTACGCTAATTTCTTTATGATTATTTCATTTGTGCACTTTCACTGAACAAAATTGTACAAAATACCACCAAAATTGACCAATTTCACTCAATATTAACACGAAATTCAATAATTATGAAAAAACTTCGACCATCTTTTCTCTCGATGGCGCCAAATCTCCAACCCGTTTAGTTTGAAAGTAAGTCTAATGGCATTCAGATACAAGGTAACTAGTGTCAAATGATTTGGGCGAATAAAAAACATAGCAAACTTATTTTTTTTATTTTTTTATATGAAAGTTGCGCCAAACTGAATGACACATTAATACTAACTTGACATAAACCCATTTTACTTACATATTACAGAAGCAAAAATAAACTTCGTGCTTATTTAATTCCTTTTGTAATATGTAACATAAATGTACGAAAAATCAATGTGATCGTTTCATGAAAAGACTTGACTAATTTGAGACGATGTGATGTGGCTATGCGTGCTGGTGATGATCACCGTTACAGTACATTCTTATTCAAATAAAATTTTCACTTGAATAAAATAAAATGTACTGTTGTGGTGATAACTAAATCACCAGTGTGCGCGTAGCCTTACAATACCACGAAAATAAAAAAAATATCCTTCTTAGTGTGAGTGTAACTATAATATGCACTCACACTGACACATTTATTTTAATTAATCCGTCACCAGATAGCGGTAGTTTCCATAGGTTTCGAAAATCGGCAAAGAGGTTTCTCTTTCCCTTTATGGACAGTTACTTTACTCTTTGCATAAACCCTACCATTGTGACATATCTAAAAATTCTTTAAAGTTATTTGTAAAAAATACACAATAATTATTCATAAAGAAAAGAAGCACTATCAATGTGATGTATATAAAAAGTGTTTTAAGCCGGTAGTTAATTTGAAAGAACACAATAATTCGTACTGGAGAGAAAAACGACCAATGTGAAGTATCAATCAAAAGATTCAATTGGTCAAATCGTTTGAGAAGACACACATTAATACATACTGGAACAAAACCCTGCCAATGTAACGTATGTAAAAAGCATTTTAATCGGTTAGGTAATTTGAGGACTCATACAGTAATACAAACTGTAGAGAAACCCTACAGATGTCATGTATGTAAAAAGTGTTAACACATAGTAATTCATAATCACCAAAAACGCTCCCAATGTGATGTATATAAAAAAATTTTTGTCGGTTACCTAGTTCGTTTGAAGAAACACGCAGTAATTCGTACTGGAGAGAAATCCTACCAATGTGATGTATGTAAAAAATGTTTCAGTCGGTCAAGTCATTTTAGTGAGGCACAAATTACGACAAACTAAACTAAACTAGACTAAAAACTAAACTAAACTAAAGAGAAGCCCAGTCAGTAAGTCACTCAGTCAGGTGAAACCATCCATAAATGACATGTGTAACAATTGTTACAGACGTTTACATAATTAGCATAGATATATTTATTCATTCAAAATGTAACAATAGTGTAAGGGTAGGTACCTACATTGAATCTGTAGCAGTTAGAGGAGATTATTTTGAAAGCTTTAACATAATGATTGTTAGATACACACATCAACCCTCTAGGGATATTTTGTATAAAGTTCTTAAACCCAAAAAATAAAGGCCAGTTTTGTAATCTTTTGATGAGACTATTTAGTAAACCTTTTTGGACGATTGTAAATTTGAATTTGAAAAAATAAATAAAAACAAAAGTTTTCGCGACGTACCTAATGGTAGCGATACATAGTATCTCGGACTAGTTTGTGGTAGTAAAGTCCGAAATTTTCGTTTATCTACAGTAATATCGGGATATTTTTTATATGTATAGCGTGTGAATTAAAGCGTAATGAAAAATGCAACAATGGCTTCTGTACATGATTGACATGCATATGTAGTCGGAATTTTGTCTCAGAAATTATATGAGTTTTTAAAAAAAATGTATTTTTATATGGATGTCACTATTATTTCATTAATAAATACTGTCTAACGCAACTCGGTTTTAATTTAAAATCTAATAAATCATATATTTTTTACCAAAAACAGCAATGTAGTAAAAGTGAGGTTATTTGCACTTAAAGGGAGACAGCGGCTGTTCGAACTCAGAATGTGTCTTTGCAACATGTCGCGAATGCCGCTTGACCCGGCGCTCGATGCGACATTCCAAAAAAACAATTTGTTTTAATAATTAGATTTAAGATAAATTGATATATATATATATATATAGAAAAGTTTATTATGATTATAATCGACTTATTATAATGCGGAATAGTTAGAAAAAAATAATAATTATACTTTTTAATTTGTTTCCTTATGATTTCACTGTGACAGTTACAATATTCATGTTAATCTCGGAATCTTTTGAAGAATAGGCCACCAAGCAGTTCTTAAGAGGCGAGCATTGGTACCTCTGTCGCTGAAATCGTGTCCTTGAGTAGATGACAAAACCCTGCGAACTCGCCTAGATTACTGCCACTATCTCATTTATTCCTGCCGCCATAATATGAATGTCATCCTAACAGTACGCTGGTCAGTCAACTGATTAATTCACGTGGCTAAAAATCCCAGTCCCAAGTTGGCAACAAACCTTTAACACTTTTGACTAACGGCAGCATTATTATCTGAAAATTAGTGCATGTTTGCCTCACATTGATATAAAAAAGGTGGAATTGTGTAATGAAAGCTTCGTATCACTTTAAAATCGTAAACAAAATTTATTTTGCTATGTAACTGATGATAAGTGAAAAATGTGTTTTAAAGTGTACTCAAAAACTGCTAGTAGGCTGTTAATAAAAATTATGTAGGACCATTTCGGAAACATTTGCTATCTTTTGAAGAAGGAATTATCAAATCGCGAAGTGGAACCCAATGGAATAGGTGTAGACGCCTTTTGCAGTTTTACTACAATATAGAAACTAAGCTCATTTGATAAAATAAATACCTATGCTACGCTGGAACCATAGGGTTGTCACTTTTATGTTATGTTTTAGAATTTAGACATTGGTTTTTTTATGGAATAAAGAATGAGTTCCGACATTAATAAATTATCGAATAGTAATACATATTTTTTTTAAATTTTGCACATTTGTTCAGACGGTGTACGGTGTATACCTACTTATATTTACACTGTGGTGATATAGACTAACATATTCTATAGTGCGCGAGCAAGATGTGAATACAGACGTTTCCATTTCCAATCTCGTTCTTTATTTTCATGAGTAGTAGTAAAACCGTAAACTAAATTAATTAAATGTGTAACCTGAAGTGTTAATTTATGAATGTGTTAATAAATCATTCTTGTCTTCCAAAATCAGTACGCAGTCTAAAAAATGATAGCTCCGATTTTGATGATGCTGTGTTTAGGCAGCCGTATAAAGCACAATAAAGTCCCAGCATTTTTTAAATAGATACTGTAGCGGAACGTGCAACGTGGTCACTGTGGTGGCCACTCGTCTCGACGCGGCACTCAGTAACGCACTGACGGTTCTACTAGGTTCACTTAGGCGCACTTTAGGGGTGTAATCTGTGCTTAGGCGGCTCGTATGTGAGAGTGTTAACGAGTGCGTGCGATTTCGAACGCTTGTGGGCAGTTTCACCACAGTCTACTTCTATTAACACTGTGGTTTTACTGCCCTTAACTATGATTGCATTAAGTTATAAGATTTTTTTTTAAAAACTAAGAGATCATGACTTTCCGCGTTACTATGAAAGAGGGTATTTGAAGGACGGACAACAAAGTAATTCTTAGGCCTCAAACTGGATCTCAGCGATTTGCGGGGCGGCGGCAACAGCGGGGCGGGGGCGGGCGCGGCGAGCTATGCCCGAACTCGATGTCAGCGGCCAGATCGCTCGTGTCGCAGCGACGAAGTGTTGTGTTTGATGTGAGCACGGTGTCGATACGGCGCGGGCGGCAACATGTTTTGAACCGAGTGCTTTTGATTCGTATAATTTATTACAATACCCCCAACCCCAAAGGAATGGGTGGAGAGACTTTTGATTAATATATTTTATTGTAAGAACTATACAGTCCAATTTAGAACCTACCTACACATGTTATAATCTTTTTTTATTATTCAAATGTTTGGTATTCCAAATTGGTGATCTAACAAAAATTTCACTAATTATTCCTTTCGGTAAAATGGTGCGATGCACGCAAATTTAACGACAAATATTAAATTCAAAGGGGAACAGCACTACGTTGACTCGATCGCAGAGAGACCGCTTGACGGTCGCTCGTCGCTCGGGCACCGCTGCCCGCTCCGCCCCCGCTCTGCTGACATCCAGTTCACTTTAATAAGAATCTATGTGTTAGATCGCGCCACTGCCGCCGCCGCCCCGCAATCGCTGAGATCCAGTTTGTGGCCTTAGAGTGTGTCCTTATTTTTCTTCTAAATAATTTAAGTAAAACTACAAAAAACGACTGCAATTATTTCATTACGAAGTCGCGATTTTGTAATCCTGTTTCCAAAAGAAATCTTATGACTCCTAAATGGTCCCATATAAATTTTATCAACATCATGATAGTAGTTTTGAGATAAATAAAGAAGCAATATTAAACGTAACTTAAAATTCACTGGTTGGATTATGATGAAATTAATACTGGAGCACTTTGGCGAACACGAACTACTGTACGAATATATATCACGAACTATCTTTTGTTGGCGAACAGAGTGCTCAGCCTGAGACATCATTGTTTAGTTGGATTGGACTGTTCCCTACAACGCCAGCAACAAGTGCTGTCTCCCGGGAAACCGTACCTTGACTTGGTGCAGCGTTCTGGTTACCTAGCGGGTAGATTGGAGGAGTTGCGGCTCGTCACTAGACACCTGACGGAAAAGTTATTCGTCTTCGAGACCGGAGGCGACGGTGTAGTGTGGTGTTACGTGTACTGTTGCTTGATTTGTTGGGATTCGAACCCAACAAATAATGTTTTTGCGACCGCTATTGGATCGGCGGGATTCGATAATGTGTGTTGGGCCGTAATACTGCATGGAACTCTGTAAATATCGGCGTAATCGCTAAGAAAAGATTTTTTTTTTAATCTGCGATAGCTCAAACGTTAAGACCATACGTCAGCGTGAGACAAAGAGCATGATTATTTTTCCCCGTATTGGTCCGGGCTCCTTTGCAGAATAGAACTCATCCGGATTGGTACCACCGCCTTATCTATTCCTGCCACCATAACGTCATGACGTGTTCCGGTTTGGAGGGTAAAGTAGCCGGTAAACTTACTTTTGCTCGAGGTCTAACATCCCGGCCTCAGGTTAGCAACGCAACATATACCACCTTTGGTGTCTATAGGCGGCGTGAATTTCTTATCATCAGGAAATCCGTCTGATTGTTTGCCTTCCAATATCATAAAAAAATTACAAATCCCGCATAAGACGATTTATTTCTTACTTTTGAAACACCAAAACTTGATTTGCTTTTAATTTAGTCATTTTTTTCCGAAATGATTAGCTATTTTTTAATTAGCAACACTGTTCGTAACTGAAAGTCGTATAGAACTAGGTAGGCGCCTTCACTAGTTGCTTGTTTTACTCTACTATTTGGACAGTTCTTTTACCTACTAGTGTAATTTACATGTCCTAAGAATTAATCGTTATTTCTAATTGTTAGTCGATATTTGTTATTTTTAAACTATTTTTATTGGTGTACTAGCTGTTACATGCTCAAAAACTTTCACATCTTCACGCCCATATCCCCGAAGGGGTAGACAGAGGCACAACCAGTATAGGCTTACCGTCACTAACACCGTGACATCTGACTAGGTGGTAGAGTTTCGCAGCGACTCACCCGGATTGGTACCACCGCCTTACTTATTCGTGCCACCCTAATGTCATGACGTGCTCCGGTTTGGGGATAAGGTAGCCGGTAAACTTACTTTTGCTTGAGGCCTAACATCCCGGCTTCAGGTTGGCAACGCACCATTTCCACCTTTGGTGTATCTAGGCGGCGTTAATTTCTTACCATCAGGAAATCCGTCTGCTTGTTTGCCTTCCAATATCATAAAAAAAAGACATTTTACTATGGGACATCCTCACTGATCGCGGTGGCGTACGCGACTGCCCGTGGCCTGCTGCCGGTGGGGCGCGAATGGTCGCCTGACGCTTCGTCGTTCGTCCCGCCGGTCCTCGTGACCTAGCCGTAACGGTACAACCCATTCGAGGTAATTGTCGATTAAAATGAAACCTACGTAAGGTCACGGTTATGATGTATGCACGACTGATGATCTAGTCAAAGTCGTAAGGAATCGCTGGATACAAGCGGCTGGTTATCGTGACTCATGGCGCGCTTTGGGTGAGGCATATGTCCAGCAGTGGACGTCGTCTGGCTGATGATGATGAAGCTCACCGTATAAGTGACACAAAATGGATGCTTGCCCCTTACCACATGATTGTCAGTTAAGCAGTTAGTTTCTATTCTATAAAAGGGCCTGGGACAAGAGCGCGGGTGTATATTTATTATTTTATCATTTCCAATAACGAAGGTACTGTCAATTGTCCAAAAGTGGAGGTAAAAAATATTTAGTAACCACTAGCTTAGTATTTATTCTTTTAATAAACAAATTAAAATTAACATATATACAGCATAAATCAATTAAGTGGCAACTTTTCATGAAGCCAAGTACGTTTCCCCTCGTTAAACTCCTTTGCCGTATGATCTGTCCCCTCGAGTATCCATTTCGTTGTCAGCAGACCTTCCACTCCAACAGGACCTACAATAGAAAACATTATTTGCAAATGTCTTTTCGAAAGCCGGTCACCAAATACCTAAATTATCACAAACTTAAGTATTTTAATTGGTCCTAGTAATCCACTATAATGTACACAAATTGATATACCAAATTGGTCAACTATACTAGTCTATAAAAATATTTTAATGGATGACTGAATAAATTTACACCCATCCAGAAATCAAGACATTTATCTATGTTTAGTTAGTTTAATATTTTTCTTTAATTAAGCAGAATGTTTGTATAATATCCTATGTGGTCATGCGTTGGACTTTGATTAATGAGGATGCGGGTTTCTTTCCCGGGTCAGACCACAAGAAGAAAACAGTGTTTTTTCAATTTTCGAATTTAACCACTTTGCCCGGGATTGGTTACGTGCGTCGGCGATAGGCTTGCCACCAATTGCATTGTGACTTATTGGATAGTTTACCTCTGGTTTCTGTCTACATTAACAAGGATACGGACGTGAAAATACTTTTTTTAAAAAATATGTGCAAAATTCTTAATTTTAAAAATATGGGTAATTTATCAACTTGAAGATTCTAAGATTAAGATTGATGTCTGCATTTCCGGGTCTGGGTGTTTATTAAATTTTATCTGGTATCTATTTAGGTATTTATATATATTAGTATCACTGACTAGCACCATTAATGTAATTCTATAGTTTGATCACTTTGTGGTTAGATCTAATTGGGTAATTTGTCCAGGAACGTTTATTAATTAAAGATTACAAATGTCCCTGAGTTGTAAACATAAGATGATAAATGTACCTTTCTTAACATATTACGAAAGTTACAAATTTATACCTATCACATTGTGGGACTTAGTGTCTTCGGCTAGTCGTGGGTGCCTTGGTTGTACCTCTGCCTACCTCTTCGGGGATATGGGCGTGAAGATACTTTACAAATTTATATTAATAATTTGGTATTGTGAATTTTAGCGTTTAAGCAACATTTTAAATTTTTGGAAAAACGATCAGATTTCTTTTATATTTAGCGTTATGCTCATCTCAGAAAACTGCTGACCCTTTTGAACTAGGTTTTATTTATGTCATCGCATCACGGATAGGCCGAATTTGCTATTTTTTTATTGAATTGTAAATGTAAATCCTTCTTAGGTTCTTGAAAAGATATGGAAACGGAAAACATGCAGAGAAAAACAAAAACAATCCGTACAAACTGTTAGTAGGTAGCTATTTTATTGAATCAGGCGTTACTTCGCGGAAATCCATTATAACATGTAAAATAATCCTTTATTTTGCTAATTTCGCGTAAGTAGTGTAACTGTTGTGGCAAATAATCCTCCAAATGACACAGAATGTGACAAGCCTAACTAACGTTCCCACCGCCCACCTCCACGACCAGAACACGAGTAAAGGAAGAGTTCGAGAAACGATGACACACGAGTTTGTACGGTACGGTCGATTTCCCGAGGATGCCTCCGTACCGAGGCGAAAAGTACGTCGAGTGCGATTTTGTGTTCTCTGTGGTGAGTGCTTCGACAAAGTTTGTGAAGGACGTGACAAGTGGTTTTGTTTCCCGAGTTCTGACTCTATTCGTGATCTGGTCGCGGAGGTGGGAACTTTAGGTAGGGTTGTCACATGTAAAAAACGTGACAATTTATATTGTTGCCCGAGCTCTTCCTTTATTCGTGTTCTGGTCGCGGAGTTAGTTAAGCTTGTCACATTCTGTGTCATTTGGAGAATTGTTTGCCACAACAGTTACACCACTTATGCGGAATTAGCAAAATAAAGGCTTATTTTACATCTGTTAGTAGCAGTTAATGTCAAGCGATACGAAGTTCGTGGGGTTGGCTAGTTTTGAATAAAAGGCACTTTCGGTACGGTGACTTCAAAGGGAATACATAAACTGGAAGCAATGAGACTATGCTAGGAAAATAAGTATATGTAGAAATGAAATAAATACCTCGAGCATGTATTCTAGCGGTAGATATGCCAACTTCTGCGCCAAGCCCAAATCTAAATCCGTCAGCAAAGCGAGAAGACACGTTGTGGAACACACATGCACTGTCTACTGAATTCAGAAACTGCTTGGCTGTCTCATCTGTCAAAAATTTTTGATTTTAGAACTTTTACCGTCCTTAGGATCATTAAGTAAAAATCTATAGCAGGACATGAACCATCGACCTTTGATGCGTTGACGATGCTCTTAGAACTGAGTCACATATATGTATAAAAAATTAACATAACTATATGACACAGTATATATTTAATATTTTCCATTGTTGATTCTTGACAAAACTTCGAAATATTCATATTTTTAACGTAAAATATTTGTACTGTCTTACGTCTTAGCGCCTCTATGGTCTAGCGGTTCAGTTGGCGTACTTGGCTCTCATGAGGTCCCGAGTTTGAATCCCGGTTCGGGCAACAGAAAGGAAATTGGGTTTATCCAATTTTCTAATAAAAAAAACGTTGATCGGGATTGGGCACATATGCCCGATTGGCGATAGGCTTGCTACCTAACACATTGTGGACTTACGGCCATTATTAATAATCAATCCTAATCCAAAACTTGCTGCCCAAGATTGATATTTTGATCCATTTTCATGTTATCGCTTGCCAATAACATATCTGTGGACAGGATAAATATGGTTATTAGGTATAGGATAGGCCGGCGGGTACGCAGCTATCTAGATTGCTTGTAATCCATCTTTAGAGACACATTATTAACATTGGCCGTTAGCGTCTTCGGCTATTCGTGGGTACCCTGGTAGGCAGAGGCCTACCTCTTCGGGGATATGGGCGTAAAGATACTTACTTACTATAACTTAAACTTAGTACCTAGTCTAAGTTTTAAACGCTGTAAAAAGCATAACTGGTGGGCTTTTTATGTAATAATAAATTAGAAGTAATACGTAAAAAAGTAAGGACAAGTGCTTCTATAATTAAAATACGAGGGTAAATGATTTGAATTTATGTTATAAAAAGTTTTGTGAAAATGCAAACTCAGTTAAATCGAGTTTTTATCCTGTAATAACATTCACCTACGTTCAACACTTTACATTCGCTCTCATAATATTGAATTAAATGTCAGAAACTTTGCAACGTTGTAAAGCTACTTGGGACTTTTTCTCGTGTTATCTCAACTTCTTCGAAAGCTATGCTTGTTTTCCTAGCTTTCTTTCGAATACCTCGAAAGAGAGTGTTAGTTTGTTTGTTGACCATGAACGTGACAGAATGACAGAGTTCCCTCACGATGAACTTTGTGACTCTTTAATTGTAGAAGATTGATTAAATGTTAAATTTAATAATTGACTATCACTTTAAACTAATTATATCTACGTATAGTCCAACCACTTCTTTATTTTTGATAGCTGTAAAATAATATAGGTACGTACTCTCTTTTATTAGTATTTTTACAGCTGTCAAAATTTAAATAAATGGTTGGACTAAGTACCTATACTCTACTGACTTGTAAAATAAAGCTTTGTGTAAAAGAAAATTTCCTTCCTTTCGTTTTTATAAGAAAACAAATTGTGATTGAGTTCGGTAGGGTTGGCGTATTTTAAAATCAAAAGCCCTAAACTGATACTAAAAAATGGCTTTCTATGAAAATAAAATTTAGAAAATGGCATAACATATATTTAAAGTGGCGAAAAAACGAACACCAGACACAGTAGAGGGATTATCAATAAAGATAAATAACTCATTTCATCTAGAGGTACCATTGCAGATAGAAAACACGGGTACAATCTACATAATGGAGCAGCTGTTTATTGTCTCTTCGGTAACATATAACTCTCGACGTATTTTACGCTAACACAATTCGCTTGTGAGAAGTATTATTAGATACCTGAGGCAATTTATTTGTCTAGAAGTATATGTCTTAAAGCAACTTCTTTACATGTAAAATAATAGATTTAAATAAATGACAGTTTCGCATTGTTGATTATCGTTACTAAAGATTATGTAATGTACTAACGCACAGAATACGCACTTACGAACTTACCACAGAACAAGTTCGAACTTATTATAACTTATTATACCGTTACACACAAATAAGATGTCGTGTTTGTGCTCGCACTACTCCAAAACGAGTAGACCGATATTTATAAAAAAAAATATGAAAGTATATTTATAACGTATAAGTACGTATTTTATACTGCTGTATATCAGTGTACAGCTACAAAAAAGCTGGGTCAGGTAGATATCGTCTAAGCTGAAACGTCGTACCTCACTACTTAAGTAGTTTACATAGATGTGTTGATGCAAATAAAAATACCGGATAAATAATCAGGCTAAGTTCGTTAATCAAAAAACAAATCAAAATAATCATAATAAGTAACCACATCATTGTGAATGGCACATGAGTAAAAATGATAAAACCATTACTGGTTCTCTTTGGAATACGAAAAATGAATAATATAAGAGTATGAAATATACTCACCATTTTCTGTGACTATTACATCTGTGTGGGAACTTCCATATCTATGAATGTGCTCTATCGCCTCGTCTAAATCTTTGACTACTTCAACACAGCACTCCAAAGATCCATACTCATGTTTCATACTCTTAGCTGGTAATGGACCAAACGTAAGTTGACTAGATAACTTCGGACCAGCGTGTATCGTTACGCCTTCGTGCTTTAACATATTGCAAATTTCCGTGAACAAAGTTCCATTCAAATGATCCTCGTGGATCAATAGCGTCTCCATTGCGTTACACGCAGCCGGATAGTCGCATTTTGCGTCACAAACAATCTTTAAAGCTTTCGCTGCATCTGCATCTTTATCCAAATACACATGACATATTCCTTCCGCATGCCCCAATACAGGAATGTGTTGCGATTGTTTCTGAATACTTCGAACTAAATCGGATGATCCTCTAGGTATTATAAGGTCTATATGAGATTCCATTGCTAATAAATCACTAATTTCTTCCCTTGTTGAGATAAGTGATATAGCGTCTTGAGCGCCAACTGTTTTTAATGATTCTTTTACTAGTTCCATTAACGTTTTGTTGGAATGAGCTGCTTCTTTTCCCCCTTTTAAAAGAAGGCCATTTGCTGAAGCCATTGCTAAAGCAGCAACTTGGGGTAAGGAATCAGGCCTTGATTCGAAAATGACTAGCAAAACTCCGATTGGAACTGTCACTTGGCGAAGATTCAAGTTCTCTGCTAATCTAGTTTTTCGCAATACTCTTCCAACATTTTCGTAACTCGAATCAGCTATTTGCTTCAAACCTATTGATAATGTTTGTAATTTCCCCTGACTCAAAGATAATCTATTTAGCAATGGTTTCTCCAAACCACTTTTGGTAGCTTCTTCCAAATCTTTCGCATTAGCTTCTAGGATTTGATCTTTTCTGTCTATTAACATATCTGCTAGAGAATGAATCGCAGACGCCCTTTCTGAAGGAGTTAATTTCTGTAATACTCTGCTACCGGATCGTGCTAAAAAATAAGTTTTATTGTTGCATTTCATATTTTAATCACTATAAACATAACAGTTTTTTTATTTTAAAAAGGCGATAGTAAAAAAATCTTTAATTGTACAATAGTGCTAAATACTCTTCACATATACAACAGCCTTACATATTTTTAGCACAATACCATTGGTGTAAGACACAGTCGTACTTTAGTGTGAGCAAGATATGTGTAATTTTATAACTCAAGAACGGGCTCACCTATCTAAGCTAAATGTTTAGGATTTGGTCGGACTATTTAGTAGATGGTTCATGTGAAGTTTGCATAAAATCGGTCGAGCGGTTCTTCACTTATCACATTTTTTGTAATAAATTAATTCAATAAACGGCGGATCATTTTGTTAATGGTTACTTTTCAGTCACCAGTTTTCGCCTATTTTTTCCTTTTGTAGGCTTTGAGTATTGAACTTAGTTTAATACTCAAAGTTTATATGGTTCAGTTGATCTCATATGACTGCTTGTTTAATAACTCACACTCCAAAACAATATTTAATGTACTTAGACCTTATTAAACATTAAGAAAAATTAAAACAAAAGTAACATGTGTATAAGTTAAGCATAATTTGAACAAAGCACCAATGATTGTGATTCATCTTTATTTCCTTATTAATTTTCTTTTCTTATCGTCCCGGGCTCCTTTGAAGGATATGGACCTGCTGCTTTTATCAAGCGGCTTGTTCCTGGTTAGCATTTATTAGCTCATAGGAGATAGCACCAAGCTAACTCAATTTAGACTAGTAAAAGTTTTGCATCGTCTTGCCAATATTAATTCTTGACCTATTTCTTCACCTTATGATTAGGCGATGTATGTTTGTCATCACAAGAGAATTTGTTTGCTTTCCCTATAAAAACGGCTTTGCTTAATTAAGGATACGAATAAAAATACAAATTGTTACCATTTTCTGCGAGTACATCAACAGGTGTAGTAATGTTAGTGGGGTAATCGGTGAAAAAGGTTCCCACTTTACGTCCACTGATGATTGTTTTTATAGCTTTCTCCTGCATTCCGTTGCAAATAACAACACTGACACCACGAGCCATTGCCCAGGTCGCGGCATTAACTTTAGAGTCCATGCCTCCAGTACCAACCTACAAACCAATTATTATTAAGCCTTTATTCTTTTTCCATGACAGTTACAGTAAATTAAAGTAAAAAATGTTAAAAAAGTGAAAAATTAAAGAAAAAATAACTTAAAGTCTAAGGGATATTTTGTCATGGCCCATTTTTCCCTGACGTAGGCTCTTCCCATCCAGTCTCTTCCCGCCACCTTCTGTATGTTATCGATCAAGCGAGCTTTGGGTCTACTTTTTTGTCTTATGTCCCCAGGACCTGCCATTGTTTAACTCGTTTAGGCCATCTTTAAAAATAGTCACAAAATATTTTACTATGGTCTGTATTTGAGCGACCAACTTCTAATACAAAAGTTGGCTATCTCTACCTATCAACGCTATACCAGCAAAGTTACAATTTCGATGCCAAGACTTTGGTCAAGACTTTTGACTAATTTACGTACTACGTTGTATATGTGTTTGAATTTTTTTTTATGATATAGGAAGGCAAACAAGCAGACGGATTTCCTAATGGTAACAAATTCACGCTGCCTAGGGACACCAAAGGTAGCAATGGTGCGTTCCCAATCTGAGGCCGGGATGTTAGACCTCGAGCAAAAGTAAAGTAGTGACTACCTTATCCTCCGAACCCGAACACGTCAACGGCAAGTGCTGACGTTATGGCGACAGGAATAAATAAGATTGATACAATCCGGGCGAATCGCTGCGATACTCTACCACATAAAAGTATTAAAATATAACAGTTCGGAAATTAACATTAATTTCATATAGATTTTCACATATTTTTTTCCCCATGTTAGTTTGAATTTCCCCGTGTTAATCTGGGTTCTTCGTGTTGGTCTGGGCTTCTTTGCAGAATAGACCATCTGCATTTCTGCCAGGCAGCTCGTAAAAGGCGAGAATAGGCATACCGTCTCTAACACAAATGAAAAGGTAATATGTGTCACTAACGCCATGAAATCTGACTAGGTGATAGTCTTTTGCCAGTTTGGAGCAACTTTCATATCAAAAAATAAAAAAAATAAGTTTGCTATGTTTTTTTATTCGCCCAAATCATATGTCACTAGTTGCCTTATATCTGACTTACTTTCAAATTATACGGGTTATACTTTTTCAAGTAAACTTTATACAAATTCAGGTTTGCAATATATCTATGGAAGTCCCGCCTCTTATTACGTAATATTTATATACTCTTTGGTCTTTTGCAGCGACTCGTCCGGATTGGTACGACGGTCTTACCTACTCGCGCCGCCATAATGTCAGTGCTTGCTGTTCGGAGGATAAGGTAGCCGGTGATTTACTTTTGTTCGAGGCTTATCTCCTCGACCTCAGTTTGCAACGAACCAATACCACATTTAACGATGTTGTAAAATAATTGACAAAACATTTTCCCCAGAATTAGGGAAAACTTCCCGTTTTGTTCTAAAAAAGCGCAACAAGCACAATAAAAACTAAAGACAGTTGATTTAAAAACCTTCTCGTTCTTTGGACTCGCTTAAAAATATAGCGTTGTCTAGCATAAATCGCTGAAATGTGGTAGATAATTTTATCTTATCGAAATAGTGTTTAATGCAATTGACTAATTACCACATTATCCGCAACTACAATTAATCGACTCTTATTTGTTAACTCGTGTGAATTTTGGTGTTAGTAATGTGATTAATTTGCTGTTGTATAATAATAATTTACTTTTAATTATTTATCATTTAAATGTACAAAGCTTCATTAGAATGGTGTTTTGTTGTGACGTTATATTTTTAATCGATTCCAAAAAGAAGGAGGTTCTCATTTCGACTGTGTGTTTACTCGGTCAACAGCCAATCGATTTTAAAAATCTTTTCTTATAAATATGGGTAATGATATTAAGGTGGTCCTATATTAATTTTATCATGACATGAGTCCGGTTGGCGATAGACTTGCCACCTATAACATTGTGGGACTTAGTGTCTTTGGCTAGTCGTGGGTGCCCTGGTTGTGCCCTTCGGGGGTATGGGCGTGAAGATACTTACTTACTTTTTTATGAAAATACTACATTCAGTTTTTCTTGATCCTGCCAAAACTCAGAACTAAATTTCCCATTAGATTCTAAACAAAGCTAAAGAAACAAGACCATCGACATACGAAAGTAACTCTACAAGAGTTTCAGGCTCTTTCCACCCACATAGAAGAGCTAGGCAGAGGTATAACCAAGGCACCCTCGATTTGCGGATTGCCATTTTATTATATTTGTAAAATAGCGTCCCGCGCCTGCTTTGCACGGCCACAAAATAAACATATAAACCTTCCTCTTCCATCACTTTATCTATTAAAAAAACGCATCAATATCCGTTGCGTAGTTTCAAAGATTTAAGCGTACAAAGGGACATAGAGCGAAGCGACTTTGTTTTATACTATGTACTGAAGTATGTAAGTGTCTTCTCACTCGTGTATCTGAAGAGGCAGGCAGAGCTGCAAATAGTGCAACTACGACTGGTTGTAGGTACTACATAAATCCCACAACGTGACAGCTGGCAACCAATCGGACATTTCCAATCCCGGACGTTTTTTATTATAAAATTGAAAAAGCACATTTCGAGTTGTCTAGTCCGGAAATCGAACATAGGACTCAATACAACGTATCCCTAGACTATTGAGAGATTTATTCTTGTGTTTAAACATATAAGAACGATGGATTTTAAATATTGCTGTGAAGCAAACAAAATGTAACAAAACAACAAACATAATGAAATCGGTATCTAAAAGTTGGTCAACTTTGCTTAGTCAAATGCAGATGTGGGGCACAAATAACATTTTAATATACAAAAAAGGACACTAGTCTTTGTTTTGGTTTGGAACCGTAAAATGTACAGTACCTACATATCTTCACGCCAAGTCCCTTACGGGGTAGGCAGAGAGCATCTAAGTATCGAAAATGTACAGTGAACGAACTTTACTACTAGGTGGTAGAGTTTAGCAGCGACTCGCCCGGATTGGTACCACCGCATCACCTATTTCTGCCGCCATAACGTTAGCACTTGCCGTTGACGTCTTCCGGTTCAGAGGATAAGGTAGCCGGTAAACTTACTTTTGCTCGAGGCCTAATATCCCGGCCTCAGGTAGGCAACGCACCATTACCACCTTTGATGTCTCTAGGCGGCGTAAATTTCTTACTATCAGGAAATCTGTGCTTGTTTGCCTTCCAATCACATAAAAAAATCAGACTTAAATTATTATCTAATAAACATGATCAACTTTTTAAATATTCATACGGGAATCCCGTAAGAAATAATAGTAGGTATCCCGTGGCGGGAAACTCTTATTTTTATTTTATTCGTCGATATATCGGTCTAGTTGTATAGACCGTGGTCACGGTGGTGAGTATCCCACTACTCAAATATTTGATAACTAAATTCTCGTCTTAACCTCTGGTATGCTGCGACTTAACGCTGCAGTATAACCGGATTGCACGGATTCGCGTTCCGGCATGCAAAGGATTAAAATATTGATTTGGGGAGGGAATCTAAGAAACTAATCTCTATGTCTAAGCCTCACGAGACCGGTAATTTGTGCGGTCATATTATAGCCGTCGTCGTTGAAACTTGAAATCATCGCCCGCAAACTTGTACAATTCTACCGCGCCGCGGGAGTCGCAAACAGCTGCGGGTTGAAAACGCGTCGTGAAATGTGCTCTTACTTTTTGCATATCAATCTACATTCTACAGAACCTGCGGGCCTGCAAACACCGCTGGCGCGGGTAAAAACCGCTGTGTGAGTTTTTAGCCTAAGATTTTTTTAAAGCTAGAAATAAAAAAAGCGAATTCCGCGCCCGCTATTTATTATCAATTAACTAATAACTGCGATAAACAAGGCATAAGCCCATGTTTGTGACTCGACCGAATTTCAGCGTCAGTAATACTGTGGTAATACCATTGAACGTGAATAATTTATTGGTGTATTACAACGCAATTTCCTATTTCGCATATACAAAGCTTCATTAGAGCATAATTTTGTTGTCAAGCTATTACCGCTTTTGTATACGTTTTTGAATGTTAATTCATGATGCTTCACGTGAAACATAGCCACTTTAAAGCCGTAATATACTTATTGTGTTGGCCAAGTATCGGCCGAATTTACTACACGTCTCAAAAGTTGATCAGCAGCATTCAATAGCAGCAGTATTCAATTCTTAAAATGTCAAGATCACCCAATTACTAAACGAAAAGCCAAATAAAAAATTGAATATTAGCAAAACTATCCTGAAGCCAATCCCGATTGTTTTTACATTTAGGCATGTGAACACAGAGTTCGCTTTCATTCTCATACTTCAACAATTTAAACGGTCTTCGGCTCTCAGAATAGAATATACACTATCACCAAGACTTGGCAACGATACCAAACCTACAGGTTCTGTACCGGTACTTTGCGGTTCTTGTCATTTTAATACTTGGATATCGCTTCCAATCCTGTAATTCGTATACCGGCACTGACTTGACACTGATAGGTACCTAAGAGATACCTGTGCTAATACCTATAAATACCTGTAACTTATGAATGTACCCGCCAAACACAGGTGAGGCGTTTGATATTTTTTGTTATTAGGTATCGGTATCATTTAAATCTGTCAACTAGGAACAGATATACATTGGATTAAAAAAAATATCACAGAACACATTTCATGGTACCAGTAGGTATTATTCAACTAGTGACTTGCCCGGATTGGTACCACTGCCTTACTTATTCCTGCCGCCATAACGTCTATGCTTGCCTTTGACGTGTTCCTGTTTAGAGGGTAATCTAGCCGGTAAACTTATTTACTCGAGGCCTGATATCCCGGCCTCAGGTTAGCAACGCACCATACCACCTTTGATGATTTAAATTCGTCTGCTTGTTTGCCTTCCAATATCATAAAAATAATCTAATAGTACCAGTACTAACAGTACAGGCAACACCATTGGTGTCGGTATTGCTCCAAGGCCATTACTATCCGTTCCCAAAATACTGATTTTCAGGCCCTGACTATCACACTTTAATATTTCACGATATCTATAGCAATAACCATCCAAAATTATACCTTCTCTAATATCCTAAAGTGAATCCAGTCTTTGTTTTTGAAGACAGAAACTTGTAGAAACCATCCGCATCCATCATCATTTATAGTTCGATTGCCTAAGTCACTAGTAAAGCTGATAGAGGGAGACTTTAGACTCCTGCCCTTGTTACAAATGTGTTCTTAGTTACTTCACAGCTGGTCTTTGTATTCGGTGTGTGTAGTACATTTAATAGTAGAGGAAACTGATATGAGTTGTGACGGAGGAGAGTTGTGACATCGTTGATTTTTTTGGAGCCTATTAATATTGATATTTAGCTCGCATAGAGTACGTTTATCAGTTCAAGTCTCGAGCTAGCAAACGTGGACTATTGCGAATTCACAAACAGTTTATAGATTCCCAAAAATCGACGATGTCACAACTCTCCTCTGCCACAACTCGCCTCAGTCCCCCTTAGTAGCAGTAGTAGTAGCAGTAGTTCACTTACCTTCTTACCAATAAGAAAAATAGGTCTTGAGAAAGATTATTACTATAATGATTTGTCATTTTCAAGTCCTACCCTGAACTACAAGACTAAGACTGTCGTGGTATACGTTTTCCTTTTATCATCACTTACACCAGCGGTCGGCAACCCGCGTCTCGCGGGCCGCATGTGGCCCGCCGACGTCTTACTTGCGGCCCGTGATTGAAAATAAGTTACAAATATCAAAATAAATTCATGAACGTTCCGCGCTTGACCGCATAATATACGGCGTATAGTGTAGATTTAGCCTTAAGAACGCGCTTCTCTCCGCCCATTTTCATTTTTTCTACGGGACTTGACCCATTATACGTAGGTATACTTGGCTTCTAGGGTAAATATTACGAGTGTGGCCCATCTTTAGTTTATTTTGCCGCCTTGTGGCCCGTGCCTGCCAAAAGGTTGCCGACCGCTGACTTACACTA
Source organism: Calephelis virginiensis (assembly GCA_002245475.1). Taxonomy (NCBI): domain Eukaryota; kingdom Metazoa; phylum Arthropoda; class Insecta; order Lepidoptera; family Riodinidae; genus Calephelis; species Calephelis virginiensis. The sequence continues at coordinate 37,353 of NJDC01004991.1, forward strand.
TTACAGTCTTATTACAATTACAATTTTATTTTGGCTTGAGTGATTTTGACCTACCTTGGACTTCTGTCCAAACTGCACTTGATCTCTGTCCTTAGCTGTATAAGTGTGCATCATCCGTGCTCCATCCTCCCAAGGTGGCTTATTGTATATACCGTCCACGTCGGACATCATGATGAGAAGATCTGATTGTACTTCGGCCGCTAATAAAGCTGATAGACTATCGTTGTCCTTAATACCAATGCCCTGTTAAGAAATAAGCAAAAAATATAAAAGTTTCATCGAATAGATATCAGACAGTTTTATTACTGCTAGCAATAAAAATGTCTGGTATCTATTGTGGCTACCTTAAAGGTAAGAAACGACTGCTGCTTATATTAAATGGTAATACAGCGGTACATTACTGTCTTAAAGATAAAGTGGCGAAAGTCATGCAGACTTATAATGGCTACCTTACTCTGAGGCAAAGCGGTTAATACTATTTTTTAATCCGGCCATGATTTTGCAGAACTCTATAGTCCGCCTGACAAGCTTCGGGATTATTTTGGAATATCAACAGCATAGAAAAATAGCTTACAGGAAAATAATGAAACTGATATCGCTGGCGAGATATAATAGAACAAAAGAGAAATATTCAAGTAATGAAACCGATTTTCTTAATATGTAAGATACCTACACTAGTTTTTTTTTGCCGTATGAGTAATTATGAGCTCGTATAACTTTACATTTTATTTAATTTGTAGCATCGGCGTTGTTGTCTGCTATTAATCTAGTTTAAATTTGCATCATGGTACTCGATCTAATATAATTATGTTTAAATTATTCAAAATTAGTCATAAGTCGTCATAGAAAGTCTAATCTGGTTCTTAAGTAAAGCGGTGGCCATCTTACTCAAGCTCATTTAACGAAAATCACTGCAACGAGGAAATACACAATACATTAATTTCTTCATGAACACCTACTTCACTTGTGCACTTTAACTGGACAAAATTTATTCAAGATGTCAAAATTGACTAACTTAATTTATACACAAAAATCAATTATTCAAAAAAATTGCGACCTAATGTTCTCTTCCAAAACTTAATAATTTCGCCCCGTTTTGGTCCAGGCTCCTCTGCAGAATAGACTATGTGCTTTTATGCCAGGCAGCTAGTAAAAGGTGAGCATATTACGTTTTCCGTCACTAACACCATGACATTCGACTAGATGGTAGAGTTTCACAGCGAATCGTCCGGATTGGTACCACCGCTTTATTTGTTCATGCCGCCGTAACGTCAGTGCTTGCCATTTCCTTATTCCCGTTCGGAGGATAAAGTAGCTAGGTAGACTTACTTTTATTCGAGGCCTAACATCCTGGCCTCAGGTTGGCAACGCATCATTTTCACAATTGGTGTCTCTAGACGGCATGAATTTCTTACCATCAGAAAATCCGTTTGCCTTCCAATGTCATAAAATAGAAAAAAATAAAAATTTTAGGTACTTAGTTACTTATTGCCTTTTTTTATGATGACAACAAACAATCTCTCCTGGTGGTAAGAGATAATCGTGACCTGTAGACAAGGCCGGATTTAAACTCTATGCCGCTCCTGGGCACCACAAAAAAGTCTGCTCTAATACTAGAATTTTACTTAAGGGGGGAAATACGTGTATAATATGTTTTCATGATTTGACGACGACGATGACGGTTTTTATAACGATTTTTTATTATTTTTTTTTATAGATATTTTATTTTGACAGATATCATTTTGAAAATATCTTAAAAAGCTCCCCACGCTTTTTTTAAATAAAATATTTATTTTATTCACATTATTATTATTTTTTATTTATTGAAAATTTTAACACTATTCTTAATTTAAATTTACTAAAATTTGTTTTCTATATTTTAGTTTGATTTTCTATAAAAAGGGTGTTTTGAGTTTTTATAAACTATTATTTGTTTTGTAGAATTAAAATTCTCCTTAGTATTCGAAAAACAAAATTTTCAAAAACTGGTTTTTTGGAATATTGTTTTTGGCTTCCCGATTAATCAGCTCTTAAGTTTATTACTTATTATTATTATTGTTATTATTGTCATTTATTAATATTACATCTTATTTTTTAAGTTTATACATTTAAAATAAAAAAT
>NJDC01004992.1:0-27706 GCA_002245475.1 Calephelis virginiensis
AGTGTAAGATGCCTTACCTACAAAATAAAAATAATTTGAATTTGAATTTGAATTTACAAATATGTTACTATAAAATCCTTTTCTATGGGAAAATCCTTGTCACAATAATATATTTTTTTTTAACAAATCAGATACCTTTTTTTATGATATTGGAAGGCAAACATGCAGGCGGATTTCCTGACGGTAAGAAATTCACGCCGCCTAAGACACCAAAGGTGGTAATGGCGCGTTGCCAACCTGAGGCTGGGATGTTAGGCCTCGAGCAAAAGTAAGTTTACCGGCTACCTTACCCTCCAAACCGGAACACGTCATGACGTTATGGCGGCAGGAATAGGTAAGGCGGTAATACCAATCCAGGTGAGTCGCTGCGAAACTCTACCACTTAGTAACTTTACCTCGAAATTTCTATAATGGAAGTGATTTGATATTATCAGGAATTTGGTTGTATATACGAACGGACATGAAGTCAACATTGTTTTTATAAATATTAAGTTTTTGCTTCGGCACCTGCAATTTCTCACTATTTCTAAAACAAAAAATTCCCTACACTTCAGCATTTGTTTTAAACAGTTGATAATGTTTTTTTGAAATACACATACAGCCAAGATATACAAATAAGGTAAGGGTAAAATTTAAAAAGACCTTAAATGTGGTTTGCATGTACATAACTGGTTAACACTACATATTGCTCGTATACACTTCTTTTGTACTCTAAAGATTCTAATTAAGCCTACAGAGTTTCCGCAAATAGGAATAGGTAGGTACCATATTGCAAAACAGAAGAAACATACTCAGGATAAGCTAAGAAAGATGCATTTAAGTTTGCTAGTTCTCTTATTGTTCTCAATACAATTAAAAAAGCATCTTCACGCCCATATCCCGAAGAGGTAGGCAGGGGCACAACCGGGGCACCCACGACTAGCCGATGACACTAAGTCCCACAATGTGATAGGTGGCAAACCTATTGCCAACCGGGCACATTTCCAATCCCGAACAACATTTTTTTTTATCAGAAAATTGGAAAACCCAGTTTTCTTTTCAGTTGCCCGACCCGGGATTCGAACCCGGGACCTCATGCAGTCAAGTCCAACAACTGAACAATTAATTACTAAATTTTTTTTATATCTACCTACCGCATTAAGGTGGAAATTCACGTTCACTTTATTTTATTTAAAATACTGAAACAAACTTCGCAAGAATTACTAACTTTTTCTTTTGAATTAATAAAAACATTCAAAACTTTACAAATTTATGAGTCCTAATGTAAGGCTAATAAAAATTTATGAGCGACGTGTATTTAATACCAACAGAAAATCAGTCAGATTTTTTTATCTTTTAACGCCACACAAAATACGAAATTTACAAAAAGTATAATTTAATTTTAAGCGTCAGTGGTTACTTTTGTCGTGTTCCAGAATTCTATGTAAGCTGGTATACTTACAAAAGTGGCATATCATACCAGTTCAGGCCATAAGATTTCGACACACCAGTAACATCTACCATGGCGACGTTAGTCTCTAACCATAAAAAGAGCCGTCTGCTTGTTCACTGCTTTATGATCTAATACAATAAAACCTAATATTTTAAAGTAATGTTAATAAACTATGAAACTTAAACTTTTATTAAAAAAATTTAAGCCTAGAAAATTTGACACATTGACCTACTTGTTTCGATTATGTACTTAAATCAAAATCAATTATACAATCTACTTTGAATATTTCGTACAATACCTATTTTATATATTAGTTAACATTTTACTTTGAAACTTACTTTGAAAATATAACTCGTTCACAAAAAAACAATAGTCACATCACTAAATTATCACTAATAACAAAATAAAACACAAAACATCTTCATACAAACTTAACTCAGCCGGAAGTTCGATATTCAAGCTTAAAGCTCGCGCGAACGAAACGTCCGTCGCTACGTAGAGTTGTATTTGAACTGTTTCTGCCTCTGACACCCTTGAGGCTTGACAGCGAGGCTCGAGCTATCAAACATTAAGTCCGGTTTGACGAATACGTATGGAAATATTTTAATAGTATACGTTTGTAAAAACAATTAATTATAATTGCGACATTGTTTGACCATTATTTTTTTCATTGTTTGGATGATATAAGCTTTTTTTTATTAATTGAGGACAAAGTTGACTTGTAAAAACTTTACTAAATGGAACATCTGATTTCTACTCTTAATTTATCTTTTCCTATCGTCATAGTATCAGACGCCAGTTGTCGTTTTTCATGAATATTTATTATGTGATAGGTTAGGGAAGGACTTGAGACTTGAGTGCCAGTCTACCGGCTACCCTGCCTCCGGACCGGAACACGAATGAGTCATAACGGCAGCAGGAATAGGTAAGGCGGTGCACAATATATAAATATAACTGGACAAGTTACACAAATCGAATCTAACCCCAAAGTAAGCAAATTATATGCTTGTGTTATGGATGTTAGTCAACGATACTATTACATAGAAACACTAAAATAGATACCAGTATACATTTTAAAAACACCCAGACCCGGAAATGCAGACATCTAAATGTTCATCACACAAATGTCTACCACCATCGGGAATCGAACCCAAGCCTCGCGGTTCGTCGATGCAGTTAGGCGAGTACGCTAGCCACTCCAACGAGAAGGTTGGAGTGGCTTTTGTAGGTGTTAACTTAAAACAAACCAGTGCAACAAAGCACTCTGCCACCAGTGGTCTTGATAGTACCGACATATATTTTAACCAGTGCTTGCCTTTTACGAGCCTGGCGGAGAGGAAGGGACCCTTCTATTGAGCGGACAAGGTCCACAACGGGAGCTTAAGAGCAGGATAGCTTTAATATTTATACCTATCATAAACCGTAAGATAGCGGTGCACCAGTAACGTCTACGTTGTGTGTAGCGACTTATCATTTACATTAGGAAATATGTCTGCTTGTGAAATATCTTATAAGGGCCAAGAAAATTATTTTATACTGGTGAATAAATATTTAAATAGGTTGTGTATACAGTCTTCAGAAGTCTAATATTGGGATGATTGTAAGCGCTATGATAATATTTAGATAGGACTCGTCTGTATGACACTAGGTGAAGTCAAATTGTCTACTGTTTGCTTAATGTCGAAGTACAAAGTCACTGTAAAAGGTGGTAGAGCTTTGTTAGTACGGACTAGGACTATCTAATTAAAAGAGGCTTACATTTGACTACGAAGAAAACTAAAGTAATAGTATTAAAGAGACGTAGCCAGAAAGGATGTAGAAGTTTTACTGTTGTTGCTGGAACAAGTGAATGAAATTGTATATCTTAATGGCACTTATAGCATGGATGGAAGATACACCTTGTTTCCTATTTTGTTGTGCTTTTCATACAAATACGCCGATTTCAAAGAATCTTGACACCACCCTCGGATAATACACGAGCGATTTGATAGTGGAATTGCAACCTAGGCATACACATTCGCATCGTAGGTATATCTGTTTTTTTTTCAATCTTTCGTTTGTCATTCTTTCCACATAACCTAACTAACATATCCTTTCTCATTTTCTTTAAATCCCACTCTTTCTCTACTCGCACAGGAATGATTGCGGTGAGCGAGCGTAGCACCTCAGATTTGATCGCAACAATAAAGACCTCGACAGTCATGGTGACCGCGAAAACCGAATAAACCTATAAGGTCATACTTAATGTCGCAATTATATTTAAATAGTCATTACAAACCAAGTCTATTAAAATAATTCAACTATGCGTGTTTATGTCTCCGTAATGTGTCACCATGAACACAGTTCGTCTTATTTATGACCACCGAGTAAAGTACTTAAAGGTTCAACCTGGTATTATAGTCTTTATTGCAATATGATACAGACTATAATGTCAACTTAATTTTACACCTACTTTAGTTTATATTTATTAATAAGACAGCATTAATTTATATTGTATCTCGCGACATTATAAACTGTAGAAAAACTTTACCAAATTATTATTATTTTTCAATAATTTACATTATCTCTATTACATTACACTAGGTGAACATTTCAAGACCAAATCGCTCAAATATTATTCAAACTGGTGTCTTTTTTTGTCTTAAAGTTTTGACATTAACGTTAGTATTTAGCCATTAGTCAAGTAGAATTTTGCATCAAATTTTATATTAATTTCAATTAATTTTAATTAGTCATCAGTCGTAAGTCGTCAGTAAGTCATTTCAGGCTCTTGGGTAAAGCGGTGGCCTTTTTACACAAGCTCATGTAACGAGATTTGGCGGCAACGAGAAAATATGCGATACGCTAATTTATTTATGATTATTTCATTAATTTGTGCACTTTTACTGAACAAAATTGTACAAAATGCTACCAAAATTGACTAATTTCACTCAATATTAACACGAAATTCAATAATTATGAAAAAACTTCGACCATCTTTTCTCTCGATGGCGCCAAAACTCCCAAACCGATGTCAAGAATCTATTCTCTGCCTACGGCAAACTGTGTCTGAGTGTGTGTGTGTAGCAGTAAGACTCACACAAACATAAAATGTTCTTAATATATAGATATATACTTTTTTTTCCTTTTTTGTGTATAACTTATAGCATAAACAACTAAAGCGATTACGCCAGACCCATTTTACCCATCTTATTACTATATCTATAGAGCGTGAGACAACGCTGTTCTAGGCTACTTTTGGCAAATTTAAATACCTCAAATTCCGACTTTAACCCCGTGTTACACGAAATACCTTGCATAACAACAAGTTCTTCATTTAGATAAAAATTGCTTCTCGCTCTCCCTTGTTCTATGTACACTACATTAAAATGTGTTGGGGCATCTTCTACTTTTCTATATTTTTAGCAGTTAAAAGAGCTATTTTTTATAAGAAATCCGAAATTGTTGAATTGTATGTGCCCTAACCTTATCCTAAAAGCAACAACATTTATCTATTATCTATTAAAATAAAAACATTACCTACTCATGGAATCCGAGGAGGTTCACTTTGCAGTTATTCACTATATTTTTTCTCATCCCATTGAGGTCTTGGGACTAATATAATAGTGTATATAGTGTCGTAATTATAATAGTGATCGCAAATGACAACAATTAAAATAATGCAACTATTTTAATAATGAAAATGAAAATGAAAATAAATTTATTTACAGCGAAAACATAGAAACAGTAAAAACATAAATAGATAATAACAGGATAATATCTTATTAATTATGTATAACGCTGAGAGTTTTTAACATCTTAATCTAACGACGGTCCTCACACTAGGCAAGCCTGTGTCGTGAGGAGCAACTTCAATTACATATTGCTGTAACTATTTTCAGATTGGCATCAACTTATCTAAATTACAAACATTTTAAAAATAATACAAAGATTGCAAATATAATATTTACTTACATTAACCAAACAATAGTTTACACCTTTAGATTATAATCTATCTCGCGAGATTGCACATTATCAAAAAATTGTACATAGTATCAAACGATTTATAATTTAACGTATTATTTTTCGATAGTTTACAATTTGTCCATTACATTACATTATTAGGTACATCAATGGATTTAGCGTGAAGTTATGTACATGTTCACTAAAGTGTACCTATGCCTATAAGCGTGTAGCAGGAAGACTTACACAAATATTACCAACTATCCGTTGTCCGAGGCGTTACCGGTTTTTAATATTCCCATCTAAACATTTTGAGGATAAAAACTATCCTATGTGTTAATCCAAGTGACCCTCTATGTGTGTGTCTGATTTCACAAAAATCGGTTCAGCAGTTTTTGACCGAAGGAGTAACAGACATACAAACTTTCGCATTTATAAATTAGTATGATGTTATTTAATAACATTCATATTACAGAAATGCATTCTAGGTTCAAATTTTAATGAAGTGAAAAACCGCCAAAAATAATAAACTGTCATTATTTATACAAATAATATTGTTTAATAGCCTTGAATTCAGTTAATAAACTGCGTGTATTATAAATGTTGACATCGATTATCTCAACCCAATCACCTCGTGGCGTGAACCTTCCACCAAGTTTTGTGAATAGACCGGTGTCAGTTTTGACCTTAAAATGTCACTTAAACTAAAAGGACAGGTTTCGAACCAACATCATGGTCTGAAACTTTTATATAGCAATAAAAAATGGTCGTTACTTGACCAGCACAAGTAGAGGCTGCGTGTCACGAAGCTAGATACACTGCGTATGCGCGTGTTTAAAATTAGGCGCAAAGATCTTATTAACCACTCATAAAGCATGGCAGCATTCATTTTCATATTATAGCAGATAAACTACTAGAAAATTGTCTAATACGGTACATCTATAAAAATCGGCAAGCTACGTAATAGTCTAAGATCCGAAGTTAGGTCGACCTACACCGAGCTGATAATAGGATAAAACCAGTTTATAGCAAATTTAGTAACAGAAAATATATTCAAAATGGGTAGCCTAAAAAAATCCTGGACAATTTTTTTATTTTTAAAATATTTTTATTTTTAATTGGTGCAATATTAAGATTATATCCCGACTTAAAATAGGTATAAGACGAAGTAGCAGAAGTTGGATTGCCTAATATTTGTCTGGATTGCCAGATATATACAGATAACTGTCGATGCTAGTCACTTTCACGGGATCGGATAATAGAAAAAAAATTCATCATAATATGTGCTGTTTTATTACAATTTATATTGACATAATATAGGGTCGCCTGAAAAAAAAATTGGAAACATGAAAAACATTTTTTTAATAATTAAAAATATTTGGTCCAGGATTTGTTTAGGCAACCCATTTGCTTAACTATAAAATGTACGTTTCATTCAATTACCAGCTCGGTGTAAGTCAATGTAGGTTTGGATCTTCTACTATAACAAAAATCGGGCCCTGATATCTTACGGAAAACACAAACAAAAAACCTTAAATGCTCGTTGAACAATTTATTAAAAGCTGTCTAAAACATTTAAACAGCAAAACAGAAAATTGAATTCTTAACTAATAATATACTGTCACATCATTTACGTGAACTTAATAGGTTGGATGTCAATTTTAAACAGTTTTTAATTAAAATAGGCGTCTAATTTTTTGTGATCAATTTTTAAACTTTATATTGCCGCTATAAATAGGTACAAAAATCAGCTTTTAAGAAATGTTAGTTCAATGTGTAGAGCGATATGTACGCCAGTCTATTGGGAATACTGAAAATGTACGAAGTAGAGAAGGAAACGTATGACATCGGATCTTGAGGTTTGGTGACCGGCAGGACATCTATAAGCTATGAGAAACTGGAGAAAGAGTTTATGATAATGATGAATTTGTTATTACGCGCATTTCACAGTACATTTAATAAAAGGACAAAGCAAATGTGAAGATTGTAAATAATTATTCTTGCATAGTTAAAAAGAATCTGCAGACAAATCAAACGAAGAAAGCTAACTCCAAATCCTACTAATGTTAGAAATGCGAAAGTTATTATATTTGTTTATTACTCCTTCACAAAAATCTGCTGAACCGATTTTCATGAAATTTAGCATATACATAGAGGATAACTTGGATTAACACAAATGATAGTTTATATCCTGAAAAATGTTTCTGTGGCACCAATATTCGCATGGGCAACAACTAGTTAAGGAAATGATTGGCTTGTGTTATGGGTTTTGGTCATCGATACTAATTTTGTTATGAAATAGGATACCAAAAATGTGAGCGGCTCTGCTGATGGTAAGATACAACCATAGATGTTGTAGGTACGGTGCTGTCCAGTGAGCAGGATGTTTGGCCAATTGTGTTAACCTATCGGCTTTTATGGCGGCAGGAATTTGCTAGGCAGTGGATCCCTACCCGGACAAACACTGCAAGATACTACATACTTGTGTAAACATACTAGCTACCTCAACGCGGAACACGATAATGACGAGCATTGAGGTGACAGAGTTATAAACAGGTAGAGGTATCAATCCTGTCGAGCCGCTGCACATCAGACGATCCCCTAGTAGACAAAAATAAAACTTTAAAATGTAATCATCGGATTGAAATACAGAAATACAGAAATGTCGCTAACCAATGAAGCAGTTATATATGAATCATATTGAAACTGGCCACTGGGTGAGTTTTTACAATTCTTCGTTTAACAAAGAATGCAACTCCATTAACTCAAGAAATAGCTTTTGTATTCTAAAAATCATGCTCTTTTTTACAATACTGCACGATAGCTTACATTTTGTGCATGTATTTCATATAAGAGGAATGTAAACTAAGCGTCAACTTCAGTTAATAGCGCAGTGCATACAATTATAAACACCTAAGATGTTACTAGTTTGAATCTAGGTTTTTATTATTATTATTATTTAACACTTTATTGCACATAAAAAGCAAAAATTTACAATATAAAGGAGAATTACTGTAGTAACTACAGCAATTTCTTCCAGCCAACCCAAAAAAATGAAGCTGTGAAAATTAAATTGAAGGCATCGTGTACAAAAAACAATTACATGTAGCTATACTAAGAACAAATCAAATTTGTAAAAATAAAACAGGTACAAATATCATTCTTAAAATATTTTTGTAGGATAATATACTAGTATGTTATTGTGTCAACAAAAAGTAATATTCCTTCAATCTTTTCTTAAAATTAGGTAAAGAAGGGCTTACTATTTCGTGAGTTTATTAGTTACCTTAACCCTCTAAACCGTAACGATTCGTAATATACATAATAATACCACTTAAGTTCTTTCAAACACATAAGGTGGTAGGGTTTAAAATCTATCAGTTTTTAGTTCTATTTGTTCAGTAGTTAATTTGGAATAGACATACATACAAATTCATACTAGCACACATGCATGCACGCACATATACACGCGTCCACACACGCTCTCAACAGAAATAAGCGCACACACACACATATTACATATACGCATAAACGTCACACTTCTTTTTCCGTTGAGACTAGTAATTGAAACGCACTGAAACTGCAAAAAAAATTTGATTCCAATATTATGTAGTTAACAATTAAAGAACTGCTTGCTAATAAGTATACCTCAAAAAGTACTAGTCAGATTTTGATCAAATTTAAACGGGATTAACCAGAAACCAGCAACTTTAGAGCAAAAAAAAACAACTAAGTTCGGTTGATTCTGTTGAAATTTCTATAGTAACACACATACAATAATTTAAACGCTGTAAAACTGCAAAAAGACCGACTCTGATTTCTATAACGTAATCATCTACGTCAGCAAATATTAAGTGATTTCCTCGATTTATATGGCATTCTCCAATATTTTACAATCAGATCCATACTTGGTGGCAATCGGACATACTCGGATTGGACGGAATCGGATGTACGCTCGTTTAAATTAAAAAAAATCCTATTTGAAATGGTTAAAAAATGACGGAGAAATGGATTAAAATACATAAAAAAGTATTGGATTCATTCTATTCTTGAAGTCGGTTAAAAAAAAAAGAACGGGGCAGCTCAGTTATATCTACAGCTATTAAACAATATAAATACACAGTTTTTTTTATCTAGACAGTAATAAATTGTACAATCTCCAAGGTACAGAAATATAGCTAATTATACAAATGCCTGCCTTTGAAAAGAATCAAAGCTGAATCTTGCGAATATTGGCTAGCGTTTGGCGTGTAAGCTTATCCCTCGACCACCGAGGCGGTCAAAACTAAAACATGTTTACAGGAATAGGAAGTGCTCGGGACAATTTATATTGTTTCCCGAGCTCTTCCTATATTCGTGTTCTGGTCGCGGAGGTGGGTGGTGGGAACGTCAGTTAGGCTTGTCACATTCTGTGTCGTTTGGAGGATTATTTGCCACAACGGTTACACTGCTTACGCGGAATTAGCAAAATAAATGCTTATTTTACATCTGTTACCAAGGAACAATATAAAACTATGAAAATGGTACCAATTATTCGGTCATTGCAAAAGTTCCTAGATTTAGGTCATAGATTAGCAACAAGCAACTTGCCTATATGCAATATTAATCAAAATGTAATTTGTTTTACACCCGACTTCAAAACAGTAGAAAGTTTACTCCGTGTGCGATATTTTTCTTATATTACTTTCTCGAAGAAATAGATCACGATTATCGCCTTAAGATACCAATAAAGGGTGCTGACACGTTGCTGTCTTTAACGGCTTCTGTCCTTTCAGCACGGAATAACACAAGGACGGGCACTCACGGTATCGCATCAGAAAAAGCGACGTAACCAATCAAGACGAGCTGCTGCGTTGCACTCTACTATCTTGTAATAACAGACTGCACCGGTCGTATCCTTATGCCCCATATTGGTCTAATACCACATGCCTAGGTTACCATCCTATTTATATTATAAATGTGAAAGTTTGTAAGTATGGATGTATGGATGTTTGTTACTCTTTCACGCTCGAATGGCTGAACGGATTTGTCTGAAATTTGGAAGACAGATAGATTGTGACCTGGATTAACATATAGGCTATTTTTAATCCCGATCGCACACCGGGTTTCTGTGAAAACGCGGGCGAAGCCGCAGGTAGCAGCTAGTAGGCTATATAGGTAATTACCAATAAGACAACTAGCTGTTGTTCAGCGACGTGTCTAAGTAGGAATCCAGCCTCTTTATTCCTTCGCCTCGATGACAGTATCACGTTTTGATCCTGAAGATAGCCGGCATAGCCCAATAGACTTAACTTGCCGGCTACAGGAAAGCGATACATTAATTCTGTTTATAGTATCTACAGTTTCTTAGCATCAAAAGTGTTGCACTTGGTGTTAGCTACTTAGTTAGTTGGGAGAGTTTGGCAGCGACTCGCCCGGATCGGTACCACCGCCTTACCTATTCCTGCTGCCATAACGTTAATGCTTGCCGTTGACGTGTTTCAGTTAGGAGGACAAGATAAATTTATTTTTACTAGAGGCCTAACTTTCTTCCTTAGGTTATCCACACACCTTCACTACCTTAGGTGTATCTAGGTGGCGTGAATTTCTTACTATCAGGAAATCCGTCTGCTTGTTTGCCTTCCACATCATTAAAAAACTTGATCGCTGCCTAATGTCCCATAAAATACCAGATTTCTATCACCCAGTGATAGGGATATCGCGAACCGTCTTCAAAAAATGTTCTTTTAGATATCCGAAAAGATTCAGCCGTATTATTTAATTCCGAGCACGAACGTAAACCGACCCGTACATAGATTTATTTCGGCAGTGATATATTAACCATATCTCACTCAATACACAAGATTACGGATTTTACTAATTCAGTTGGGTGATATCGTGTCAGCTCGAATGTGATATAATGTCAGCAATAATTATTATTTATATTTGTACTTAATTAATAGAGAAGTATACTAGAGGAAACAGCTACTCTTGTGTAATAAGTTTTCAAACAAATTTTCATAGGTCATTATTTTTTCAAAAAAAAAAACTCATACAAATAATTTCAATACACCAAATAATTTCAATAGGGAAGACGGTTTTAAGTTGGCCCAGGCGTGGGATCCAATTGTTGGTCGGTGCCGGTCTATAAATACAAAAAGTGCCGTAAAGTGTAGGGACATAGTTAGTGTTGTGTGTCGCGATATAGTGCCCAGAAATGATAGTGACAAGGACGTTCAAAAAAGAAGAATTAGACGGAGGGTTGACAGGCTCATCTGTCAGTAGATCCTCCTGTCAAAAGTTACAGCTCGCCGCCGCAGTCCCGTCGTGACCACGGCCTATGCAACTAGGCCGAAATATCGACAAATAAAATAAAAAGAGATCGTGAGTATCCCGTATAAATAATTAAAAATGTTATTAATTCGCGACGATTTAAGTTTAATATCCTAAAAAAACTCATGTTTGAATTCAGGTATTTAGGTATGTAGTCACAAAATTTTATCAAATTTGGTTCAGCGACTTAGCCGTAAAAGCATAACAAATAGACGTACTTTCGCATTTTTATTATTCTTTGCACCCATATCCCCGAAGAAGTAGTCAGAGGCACAACCAAGGCACCTACGACTAGCTGAAGATACTAAGTCCCACAATGTGATAGGTGGTAAGCCTATCGCCAACCGGGCTCATATCCAATCCAGGACAACGTTAATTTTAATAGAAAATGGAAAATATGTACACTTTCTATTTTTTTTTTTTGTTGTTCGACCCAGGAATCGAACTCGGGACCTCATGCAGTCAAGTCCAACACCGCTAGACCACAGAGGATTTCTAAAATGTTTTTTATATGTACTAACATACAACATAAACATTGATAACATCTTCGGAATAAAAACTTTTACAAAAGCGAGGACTTTTCCATGCTCATGACGCCCAAAACTTATGCTATTCACTTTGATCGGTGATCACTTACCATAACTCCGAAACTTTCCATTCGTGATAATTAATTATTACCATTTCAATAACTTCCGTCGCCAACTAAACTTCCGTGGTGCTTAAGGCATTTCGAGGTCAAAGTTTCATGTTACTATGCTCATCAATCAAGTTATTTCTGTAATATTAAAGTATCTTCACGCCCATATCCCCGAAGAGGTAGGCAGAGGTACAACCAAGGCACCCACGACTAGCCGAAGACACTAAGTCCCACAATGTGATAGGTGGCAAGCCTATCGCCAACCGGGCACATTTCCAATCCCGACCAACATTTTTTTTATTAGAAAATTGGAAAAATCCAATTTTCTTTTTGTTGCCCGACCCGGGACTCGAACCTGGGACCTCATGCAGTCAAGTCCAACAACTGAACCGCTAGACCACAGAGGCGATATTTCTGTAATATTCGATGAAAGAAAATTAAGAGGTCGACGCTAAATTACATGGTGCTTAAGCGGGATCGGTAGAACACATACCTTCTCTTTCATTCTACCGTACGTGACTATTACTATCACATTTACTCCCAAATTTTAACTAAAGAACATTAAAAAAAAAGATATACTTCGTACAGGACATAGTATGAATGTTCATGAGTGTTATGTCTTGCTATTACATTTGTTTGTTTGTGAAAAGATATTTTTTCTATTTCTTAAATAATGACAAGTGTGCCTTTTTCAAGGTACAAACTATTTTTTTTAATAATTACAGTACCCATTACAATACTCCTATTTTATAAGCTAACGAAAAATGAGGGAAAAAGAGGGTTATGCGTTTGACGTGATTGTGAATGTGTCTGTCTGTAGAATCATAACTTCAAAACAAATGGACCTATTTCCATACGGGCTGTTTCATGAACCGTGAAATACTGACAATTCAGAATTAATCCTTCAGAAAATTTTTTTCGGAATAAAGGCTATGTGTTAATCCAAGTTACCCTCTATATGTGTGCCAAATTTTATGAAAATCGATTCTACAGTGTTTGTGTGAAGGAGTAACAAAAAAACATACAAACTTAAAAGTTGCGAAAGTCATGTTCACGTTCATGTTGCACCTATACCAGTTCACGTTGGGGACTCAATTGTTGAAGTTGTTGATCAGTATGTTCCTAGGTCAAACTGTTCAGTTAGGTAAATCCAACTTCAAGAAAGAGGTCGACCGCCAAATCCAACTCGGATGGGCAGCGTTCGGGAAGTTAAAGGGTATCTTCTTCTTCAAATTACCGCAGAGCCTAAAGTCGAAAGTCTTCGACCAGTGTGTGTTACCGGTGATGACATACGGAACTGAGACTTGACCGCTAAATGTGGGCCTCTTAAATAAGCTCGGAGTCGCTCAGCGTGCTATGGAGAGAGATATGCTCGGTGTTTCTCTGCGAGATATGATCCGTAATTCCGTGATCCGCAAGAGAACGAGAGTAACCAACATAGTTGAGACAGTTAGCAAGCTGAAGTGGCATTGGGCAGGCCACATTGCTCGCAGAACCGACAACCGCTGGGGAAGAAAGGTTCTCGAGTGGCGGCCCCGCACCGGAGGACGTAGTTTTGGACGACTTTCCACCCGGTGGACTGATGATTTGGTCAAAGTTGCGGGAAGTCGCTGGTTGCAAGCGGCTGGTGATCGTGACTTGTGGCGCTCTTTGGGGGAGGCCTATGTCCAGCAGTGGACGTCTTCCGTCTGATGATGGTGATGATGATGATACAAACTTACGCTTTTATAATATTAATAGGAAAGGATGGGATTATCCATTGTTTTTATATTATTTTATCTATTAATTATCAATTTTTGCCATGCCTATTTTTGGTCACATAAACATTCCAAGCGGGTTGGAAGATAGGAGGTGATAAATCGTGCATTAAACAAACAAACATACGTGCGAAACACATAACCGTGTTAGGTTACTCTTGAATCTCGATATTATGCAAATTGGAAATTGGAATCGTGTATTTCAGTCAACGTACTTTTGAATACAGTACTAACACATTATTAACATTCGATTACAAATAGATTCAACGAATCTGATAAAACAATTTGATGTTAACTATTAACTAAATGTTAATAACTCGCCAGTAGTGTGTTCAAGAATACCCAAAATTGACATACTCGATTCCAATTTCCAATACTGCATGAATCGAGCTTCAAGAGTAACCCTACATGTTATAAGCAGAGTAAAAATATTTGTTACAATTGATTTATTACAGACAACAAACGTCAATATTGGGGTTATTGTATGTCGATAATAAACTTAATAGGTACAGTCTGCTACATATATTGATAACATATAATGTGATTGATTACTGAACGCCCGCGGCTTTGCTTGCAAAATCTTAACGTTTTGAAAATGCATAATCTGTAGTTTAAGGAGCTGTTGTTGATTTAATTTATATGTGCCAAACTATTGTATTTTTTTATATTTCTTATAAGGTAGTAAATAAGCAGACAGCACTGTTAAGGATAGCGCCCATTAGGAACAGGCCGAGACGGGGCGCATCGTAAAGCACTAATCCGCCTAGATCGATTGCATACATTTTGTATAGATCGACGCCAACTGTGTCGGCCGCATCAGCGCGGATTATTCCGAGGCGGATTTCCGCGAGACGGTGACCAAAGATCTCGATATCACTGTTAATAATAGAACACTAATGGCATTTTAATGATAAAGTTTCGTATGGCAACTACTAGATACACCATTTTCCATACTTGACGATTCGTATGACAACTTCTAGAAGCGCCACTTTCTATACTTGACGATTTTAACATCGAGGTGCCTCTCTATCTTTTTGCTGTATTCTTTGGTACTGAGAAGCAGAAATCCGCCGATGCGATGCGGCCCGGCCCGCCTCAGGGTGCGTTACATTGCGATGCGCCCCGACCCAACACGCTCCGCCCCGTCAACAGTGGGCGCTATCCTTTAATGGTCAGAGAAAAACCACCGCCTATAGACAACATTGATCTATCTAGTGCGTTATTATCTTTTGGCTGAGATCTTAAGGTCAAGTCAACTAATGCAAGTTTAACCGTTACCTTGCAGTGTATGGCACGGGACACGAAAGTAGTGAACACTGACACTAGGTTGTAGTTATATGGATGATACATAGCTCTCTAAAACCCAGTTACGACTGTCTTGGTAGAATAATTCATTTAACCTAAATGACTAGACTGCCTCTATCGGGTGATGGGGTCATCACATCCCGACGTTAACATTAGTCTCTTCTATTGTATCTTCTTAAATATTATTTACATTATAATAACAAAAACTAACATTGTGTGAGATTGGTGCCTGTAATGGGTTTCCAGAAAATCTGAAGCATAGGTCTCCAGCCTCCCTGCTCGCTTATTTACATACATCGTCGGTTCTCTCGTGGGAATTGCCCGAGGAAGTATTCAAATTAATATCCGTTGCAGAGTTTAGTTTCAACAGAACATCAAGTTTCGTCCACACTATTTTGACACGTAGCGGTCTTCTACAGCGACTTCGTAGACATTTTCCGTAGACTGAAAAACACATACTTATTTCTGAAAGGTTGGCAATGCAACCGGAATTGCATTTATATGACCGCCTCGTTGGCCGAGTGGCTAGCGTAAACGCCTAACTACGCCGAACTACCGCGAGGCTCGGGTTCGATTCCCGACGGGGGCAGGCATTTGTGTGATGAACATTTAGATGTCTGCATTTCCGGGTCTGGGTGTTTATTAAATTTATTCTAGTATCTATTTAAGTATTTCTATGTATTAGAATCGTTGACTAACACCCATAACACAAGCATATAATTTGCTTACTTTGGGGTTAGATTCAATTGGTGTGACTTGTCCAGAGATATTTATTTTATTTTATTTATTTATTTATGGGCAGTAGTGCTTATTTATCAACAAGATAACTTCTTGCTCGTTTACAACCTCTATCAATAAAAATAGTTCAGTATATCATATAAGACATTAACTGTACAATGAATCTAAATCCCGCTTCGTTAGTCGAGTGGTTAGCGTACACGCCTAACTACACCGACCAACCGCGAGGCTCGGGTTTGATTCCCGACGGGGCCAGGCATTTGTATGATGAACATTAAGATACCTGCATTTTCGCGTCTGGGAGTTTATTAAATTAATTCTGGTATATATTTTAAGTATTTATATGTATTAGACTCGTTCACTAACACCCATAACACAAGCATATAATTTGCTTACTTCGGGGTTAGATTCAATTTGTGTAACTTGTATATTCATATTAATTATTCATTAAATCCACAATGTGAAGATCCTATGTAATAATCTGATCATTTAGGTTATTAGATTATTTTAAAAGGTCATAACTATATAGGGCGGCAGAGTGGATTGCTACCTAGCGTATTCCTGGCAACAAAGCGTCAGCGTTCATCATGTAGTAGCCGGTGGACTTAGGCACGTGCCCTGAAGTTGGTGC
This sequence comes from Calephelis virginiensis, assembly GCA_002245475.1. Classification (NCBI taxonomy): domain Eukaryota; kingdom Metazoa; phylum Arthropoda; class Insecta; order Lepidoptera; family Riodinidae; genus Calephelis; species Calephelis virginiensis. The sequence continues at coordinate 16,755 of NJDC01004992.1, forward strand.
CATAAGATAGAGACGCAATAGTAACATCAATGGTCGTTTCGTCGTAGATTTTAGTACTATATAGTATAGTAAAGTATCTTCACGCCCATATCATATTTCATATACTAGAATTTTCATATGCTTGAATTCATATACTCATGTTATATTTGAAATTTAACCAAATAACAAAAATATAAATATTAGCAAGAAGATAACAGATTAGGCTGTTTCGTGATACTTATATACTTTTCCTCGAATTCATCGATTAGTCATAAGCTCGTATTTTTATTTGTGATCCTGTTCGCAAAAGTTTAAATTTTCTCCGTTCAAATTACGAAAGTTTGGAAAGTCTTATCATTTAAAAATAAACTTTCTCTATTTGTTACCAGTTATATCATAAGTACATATACATTTGTGTAAAACCCGAAGTGCTTAGAGCTTAGCGACTCAGATTTAAAACTTCGAGTTCGATTTCCAGCGTTTACATTGAAACACAAATAGGATACGTTAATAGACCAAAGATGGTAATAACTCAGTCACAATGTAAGACCAAAAGACGCATTATTGAAGGAAATAATTATCGTTATATTTTTCATACTCAAGGCTTTCCTACCCTGACGTCTAACAGGTACCAGTATTGTTTCAAACCTTCAAGAATTTCATTTAATCCTGATAGATTGCGAATATCCTTAAGCAGCGATGATTCCTTATCATTAGGTGATTCAGTTAACCGTTTACTTCCTTTTGTGAAAAAAAAGACGGGTTGCTCTCCGAGAGTGCCGGCAGTGAAAACTTGAATATTAACGTTGTGCATTTTTGATATTTTGGAATGGTTAGGGAATAATTATGCACGAATTGCTTTAATTATCAGTATGAAAGTATTATCATTTATGTGGTATAATATGTACAGTCTTGTGCTTAATCGGACATTTTTGGATTCGCAATGTAATCGTAATGTTCTAGTACACCTTATTAGTACTATTAGTACCTACCTATTAGTACTCTGTGCTAAAGCATGAAACTTTAGTACGCTATCTACTAGTAGATAGTACACAAACTGCAAAGCGTTCAAAGCAAGAAAAAGTTTACACTTTACAGTACAATCATTTAGTACTGCAGGGGCGGACTCGCAATAGCTTATGCGGTTGTTTTACACTCGCTCGTACTGGTACTATCCATCGTGAATCCTATACTGTTTGGAAATATGTAAGCAATACAAAAACAGCAATTAATCTACATTTTATTTTAGATCTCGCGCAAGCGAACTGCGCCGTCTTACGATCTGACGATCTAACACGAGTTTAGAAGTTCTTACTTTTTACAAAAAAAGTGCGCAACGCCGCTAAAGAAGTTTTCCATTTCAAAAAAACCTCAATATTTACGATGGGAAGATACTGCCATGGCCTATACACATCATATATGCAACAGGTGCGTCGCTGTCCTAAGGCTGGGATGTTAGGCTTATTGTGCAAGTCTAATGGCTACCCAATCTACCGAACCGAAACGTGACAGAGTCATAATGGCGGCCAAGTTTCTGCACAGCAATGATCAAAAATCTGTAAAAAAAACTATACGTAAATTATCTATATCGAAAACTCGGCTCCATGCAATCTAGAGAACTCCTCACAAAGTAAGTTCAGTAACAGAGAAAAACGTATTCGGAAAAAAAGGTTCTCTATACCATGGCCAAGAATGCCTATGGCCAAGACACACGTTTTTATTCCTAAAATTCTTTGAAACCTAAATACAGGCAATGAAAACGCAACGATAATTCAATAAGTAACAATGAGAGATAGAAAGATATGCCATTTAAATGTTCTCTTGCGCCGTAAATTCATTAAAAGGTACACGGCTACGTACTTTTGCATCTGACAGTACCAAGTTTTGTTTATTGATATATGATCGTGTAGCTTTAACGTCACGCTGCGTTGTTAAGAGGACGAGGGAGCGCCAAGCGCCATATTTATAGCATCATTAATTAATTCACGGTAGCGGGTATTGTCTTTTGTCGCTGTGTAGGTTTACCCTCATTAGGACTATTGAGGACTGATGGATGTGGAAAGACATATGACACATGACGTATAAATGGCATATTTCTGCTATTATTTTTACCTTGTTACTGTTCTTTGTTTTCATCTACAAACTAGTTGTTATTTTTATCACCTTCTACTGTGTGCTATTTTAGAGGGGTTTTATAAGTTTGACGTGTCTGTGTGTGTGTGTTTTTTTTTTGTACGGTTGCAGTTTTGAACGGTTGCACCGATTACAGTAAAGATTTTTTTTTGTTTCAAAACTGACCCAAAGTTGATTTTAGCCCAATCTCATCTCAGAACATAAAAAAAATATGGGACCACCTCGGATAAAATAAAAAATCGATGATTCTTTCTCAGTAAGAATCATCGATTTCTTTTTTTTATGTTAGTGGAAACAAGCAGAAGGATTTCCTGATGGTAAGAAATTCACGCCGCCTAGAGACCCCAAAGATGGTGCGTTGGTAAAATGGAGCGTTGCAAACCTGAGGCCGGGATGTTAGACCTCGACCAAAAGTAAGTTACCGGCTACCTTATCCTCCAAACCGGAACACGTCATGACGTTATGGCGGCAGGAATAGGTAAGGCGGTGGTACGAATCCGAGTGAGTCGCTGCGAAGCTCTACCATCAGTGGTCTTTTTGGTAATGGCATAGATTTTAACACAAATCATATAAATATTTCCTTTAGTTGAAACTCAAGTCATTCTTAATATCTCTTCTGTTGTAGTAAGTACCCTGGTAGAGTGGTCACGTAGTATTGCTGACTGCAACTTTCCGACAAACCGAAAATCGTTTAAATGAGTTACATGTACATACGTATATAAAGCGTGGACAAAAAACACGGCCAAAAAAGGAAAATGGCATAATAAGAAAGAAAATTGAAGAACCGCGTAGAATATTTGTCAAGTGAGGGTATTTTTAGCTGTATATGTAGGTTTAAGTTATTACGTCACTTCTACTAACTACATATGGAAGACACTCATGTGACAAAAACCACAATTAAAACAATAAAGGCTAGGACTAATTCTGCCCTTATACAGAATCCTGGCTACGCCCTTGTATATAATAACAAAACAAGAACTAAAACGAAGGTCCTACAAAATATATTTCCCGAAATTGGCATTTATTACCTACCATACACTGCCAACTACATAATTAGTGTTTAATTAAACGTTACCGAGTGAGTGGCGACCATTATAACTGTATTTTATTGTTACCCAGGTCTCCATGACCCTTGGGTGTGTTAGTAATGTTCATAATTGACCATTATTTAAATTTACACCTTTTTCCCCAAGCTGATATCATGTTCTTTAAAATATAGGTCGATTACTTACCTACGGGAAGCACGCAATAGTATCAGCAGTTCCATATTAACTACTACCTGCCCAATGATAAACTTCTTGGGCTTAAACACCAGTAGCGTTACTCTTGAATCTCGATTTCATGCAAATTTGAAATCGGAATCGGATATGTCAATTTAGGTAGTCTTGATCACAATGCTAGCGAATTCTATACTACTAATATTATTAATCCGAAAGTTTGTATGTTTGTTTGTTACTCCTTAACGCAAAAACTGCTGAACCGATTGTCATGAATATGGCATACACATAGACACTCTATAACTTGGATTATCACAATTAGGATAGTTTTTATTCCGAAAAAATATTCCTGTAGGACATTTAACCCGCGCGCAACAGCTAGTATTATAAACGTGAAAGTTTGTATGTTTGTTTGTTTGTTACTATTTCACGCAAAAACTGAAGAACCGATTTCCATGAAATTTGACACAAACATAGAGGGTGCCTTGGATTGAAACATAGGATACTTTTTGTTCCTGTAAGACAATTAACCACGCGGGCAACGCCGCGTGCAACAGCTAGTTACTAATATTTAGTTAATAATTTTATCGGATTCGTTGATTTTGTTAGAGCCAAATGTTAAAAATTCGCTAAAATTGTGTTTAAGAGTACCTAAAATGACATATCCGGTTTCAATTTCCAATGTGCTTGCAATCGAGATTCTAGAGTAGTCCTATTGTTGAGTAGATTTGAAACTATAGCATAATACTATTATAATTTTGTTTGCTTATTTGTTGGGTTTTTCGAATCGCAAAAGAGCGATGTAGATATAGCAAAAATGCTAGAGATGGGCTCGCCCTTTGACCAACTACAAAAGGGAAAGGTTTTGAATTCGACTGTATGTTTCTTTTATTTATTTCTTGTAAGTTTGTCACGCAATCACTCGGCCCACAGCAAACCGATTTTGATGGTTGAGGCCATGATTACGAAGTAGTCCTATAAATTGTGCATTATCACGTAAAACTTAAAACTACCTAGGTAGAACTGTTGGAGTAAGTTTTGTGCAGTATTACTGCGCTTAATACGAGTAGTTGTACTGCGTTAATTGTTTTATGCAATCTCGTCCAATTATTTATGAGTCTTGTATATAAGGTGTATGTAAATAAATGATCCATACTAATATCACAAAAATGTGAAAGTCTGTTTGTCTGATACGTTTTTACGGCTAAACCACTAGATTGATTTTGATCAAAATTTATGATGATAATGATTATACTTGATTTCAAAGACTCGTGTTCAGATATATGTGACATTAAACTTTTTTAAAAATCACCCCAAAGGGCTTTAATGCGAGGTAAGATTTTAAAAAATCAAAAAATCAGACACAAAAAAAAATTAAAAACAAGTTTAAATATTTTCTATAAATTTTAAAGAAAAATTTTAAAGAAAGAAAAAATTTCGCCCCAGACAGGATTTGAACCTGTAACCTTTCGTCTCAAGCCGACGAATGCTCTAACCAATTGAGCTACTGAGTATTCAAGTCCCGTGGCGAAATTTTTAATTCCTTTCTAACCCGTTAACGCGCATAGTTATGTCCTATAGATACACAATTCTGAGTACCCACCAAATGAGTTCATCATTACAGATGAAATTCACATTTTAGAATGGCCATAACTTTCGTTTCTCGCAACGTATTTTTATTTTAGCACTTGCCCTGTGCTTGGGATAGATTTCTATAAATTTTAAAGAAAGAAAAAAATTCGCCCCAGACAGGATTTGAACCTGTAACCTTTTCTTTTTTTTTAGTTTAAATAGTTTAAATATGTTTTTGTGTTTAAAGATAGTTAAAAGGATGAGGATTGACAGCGTATTTTTATCTCGATATCGAAGAGAGTCCTCGAGCAAGAACTAAAAGGAAATTAAATAAATATGCGGGCGTAGCCGCGGACAATATCTAGGGCAATTATAAGACTTTAATCACTAGCCCTGAACACTTAATTAAAGACCATAAACACTCGTCCCAATTCCTCATGTAAACATTCAAAGATGAAGTACTTGAAGCTTCGACTATTCCTTTAAAGACTTGGAAAACGCGCATAAAAGCTTACAGCTGTGTTTAAAATCTTGTTAAAAAGGTCTCAACACTCTTAAAAGCCCTGAATTATATGTTTAAATAGGTCAACTATTAGTTTAATTATCTTAAACACGTATTCAAAGGCGAATCATATATTTTTAGGTTTTTTTAAAAAAAAAGTATCTTCACGCCCGTATCCCCGAAGAGGTAGGCAGACTAGCCACGACTAGCCGAAGACATTAAGTCCCACAATGTGATAGGTGGCAAGCCTACCGCCAACCGGGCACATTTCCAATCCCGACTAACATTTTTTTATTAGATAATTGGAAAAATCCAACTTTCTTTTTGTTGGCCGACCCGGGATTCGAACCTGAGACCTCATGCAGTCAAGTCCAACACCCGGACCGCTAGACCACAGAGGCGACCCGCTAGACCACAGAGGTTTTTTTCTGGACAATATAGACAAATTGAATCTTACCCCAAAGTAAGCCAAATTTACGCTTGTGTTATGGGTGTTAGTCAACGATACTAATAAATAGAAATAGTTAAATACGTATTCGAATAAATTTAATAAACGCCTAGACCCGTAAATGCAGATATCTATAATATGTTTATAATGCAGGCATTTGGCCCGCCTCCGTCGAGAATCGAACCCAAGCCTCGCAGTTGATCGGTGTAGGCGTGTGTACTAGCCAATCAACGAGGTATTTAAGGACAGGGTTTTTATTTAAATTATCTATTTTGTATTTCACTTTAATTAAAAATGCTATGTTTTTTTCTGCGAGAGAATAAAATGTAATGTAGTTTGAAAAAACTTTCTAGATTAATTAACGACTTAAAGTACGATAATTGGTACTTCACCCAAACACAAAAAAACTTATTCAGGTTCTATTGGAAATTTATCAACTTCAAAGTTACAAAAAAATGAAGTGAAATAGGTAATGACGTTTTAAAGATACCGCAATAGTTACTCTGTTATGTTCCGCTCTGGAAGCTAGGGTAGCCGATAGACTTGGACGCCTTATGCCTTCTATAACGCTCAGAACAACGACACGCCTATAACAAGGTGTGAATGGTGTCTATAGGCACCGATTACTTAATAGTTCTATAGGCCTCGGTTGACTCTAACATATAAAATCTGTAAAAAATATTTAATTAATATTTTTCTAACACCTTTTTTTATTTAATAACACATTTTGAAAAAAAAAGAATAACAAAGAACTATCAACAGCACTATTCCAGCCATAAACGGTCCACTTATTAGTACTTCTTCAAAAGGTTTAAAAACTATTCAAATACCTAAGAATACTTTTAAAAGTGTATAGCACCATACAAAATCCTCCAAAGCTTATTCAGAAGATTGTTATAAATAATCAAAAGAAATTCTAAATTATGAAAATATTTTTCGTCCCGCTTAGCTTGCGTAATCCGCAGTAATCCTAATCTGTAATTCGTCAATGCTGAACCTTATTTAATATTGCAAATAAATATGTTTGAAAGGAAACAAAAAATTGCTTTTATACCGAAGCGTACATATATAATATGATTGATATTGAACTTCAAATTGGATTAGAATAAATAATTTATGTCGCGACTTTTTTACACTTCGAAAAAGATCTACAGTTTATTAAGTTATTCTTTTAAAGCATTAAGATACCAAACTGTGAGAATTAATAACAAACGTATCTCCACGCCCGTTTCCTTGAAGAGGTAGACAGAGGTACAACCAGGTACACTCTGACTAGCCGAAGACACTAAGTTCCAAAATATGCCTCTCACTAATCGGGCACACATCTAATACCCGAAAAACGTCTTTTTTATTATAAACTTGAAAATACACTGTTTCCTGACCAGAAAATCGTACTTTGGACCTCATGATGTCAAATCCAACACCAGACCGCTAGATCTCTAGACCGCTAGAGAGAGATGAGAGGTGAGATATTATAGACCCTTACAGTGACTCGTTATAGCAATATTATTATAATAATACAATGTGTCAACGCAAAACACCCCTGTAGGACGTCGATATTATAGAAAAAATACTATCAGTATCAAAGTAACATATTTCTATTAGCCGTCATAGAAGCGACCTTTGCACTTTTAGATAGATCGTCTAAACAGAATGACGTGCCCCATTACTTAATTAGTTTATTAACTGTTTCTAACAACGGAGGAGCTTGTCAATTAGACTGCATGTTTTTTGTGTGTTTGTTACGCGATTACTCGGTCAATAGCTAACCGATTTTGATGGTTCTTTTTTAGTAAGATACGTCATGATTCCGAGATGGTCCAATCCAAAAAATCCAAATTGTGATCTTTTGAGATATACTTAAAAATTGCATTATTATGTGTAACTCAAAAACTGCAAGTAAGATTTTTTTATGTTATAGGAAGGCAAACAAGCAGACGGATTTCCTGATGGTAAGAAATTCACGCCGTCTAGAGACACCAAAGGTGGTAATGGTGCGTTGCCAACCTGAGGTCGGGGTGTTAGGCCTCGAGCAAAAGTAAGCTTACTGGCTACCTTGCCCTCCAAACCGGAACATGTCATGACATTGACGTGACGCCATTGGTCAAATAATACAAAAAAATATATACAAAAACGTTTAGTGACTTTGAAATCCTCCTCTTTTTTTGCAGTGGGTAAAAATATATAACAAAATTCGTTATTTGCTATATTGTTTTTTTGCTACATTTTTAAAATAGGAAAAGAAGACTGTCACTCGAATAAGAACTGAACCGGACTTTTGACGCCATCGAGCGAAAAGTTGGCCGAAGTTTTTTCATAATTATTGAATTTCGTGTTTTTATTGAATAAAATTATGACTTATGACTAATCACAATTGATCCCGGTTTTGGTAAATTTGATGTAAATTGACGCAAACTTCTACTTGACTAACGGCAAAATACTAACGTAATATGCCATAACCTAAAGAAAGAAAAGAACTGAACTGCCATCACCGCCTTCGTTCTTCGCTAATGCTCGAGAAATTTATGAGGGATAAGTTATTTAATTACATGAATTGCAAACATTTTAAAACCACCGACATCGGTCTTGATACGCTAGTCATTGACACATGTTTTCCTTCATTTCGCAGGCAATACGTTGTTAAATCCAGATTTGGTGGCCAATGGACAAAAATGGGTGGCTAAAAGAATTTTTGAAATCGGCTTAGAAATTACAGAGAAATCGATTAACATGCATAAAACATGGTAGTGGAATATAATATGTAACTTTCACCTTGTTTAAAAACATTGTTAGAGAGACGAAGGTTACGAGGTTCAATTCCTGTGAGAGATGAAAATTAAGACAGAAAAAAAATGTGAAAATTTATTCCGAACACGGGAAAAGTGCTTCATTAAAAAATATATTGCCATAGGCTGGTTGAGTATTTTATTAATGAAATACGTTCAAAATTGTACTTTATATTTTTATATTAACATACGCTGTGTGAAGTAATAATACATGGTAAAGATTTTATTTTATTTTTCTGGGCTACAACAATTGAAATGCGGATGACCATGTTTAAGCAACATGTGACGTTACCACCAGAGAATAAAATGTCACTGGTAGCATACAATATTGCTTTAAAAATATTTATTTGCGGAATATGAGTGTTACAAAGATGTTACAAAATTATTTAAGCGTTCCTACATATTCTACCAACTTGTGGTGTGCAAATATTTTAATATGTTTTTAATTATTTATTCACGATTAACTACTTACACACTGTTTTTTGTTTGTTTTGAGATTACATGATTATTTATTAATACACACAATTTTTAGAATGTTTAGCGATGTGAGCAAATAACAGAAGAGAGTTTTGTTCGGGCAATTTTGAATCTGTGAAAGCGATTTTTTTAGTCTCTGAAACTGACGTCTTTTTTTAATAAATGCGGAGTAAGATAATTGGCAACTGATATGTACGTTCAATTTCAACCGCCTCGTTGGTCAAGTGGCTAGCGTACATGCACTTTTTTTTTTTAAAGAGGCATATAATGGCTGCGAGCCGTTGAACGGCTAACTACATCGTACAACCGCGAGGCTCGGGTTCAATTCCTAACGGGGGCTAGCGTTTGTGTGATGAACATGGGAGTTTATTAAATTAAGTTTGGTATCTATTTTAATCTTTCTATGTATTAGAATCATTGACTTACATCCATAACACAGGCATATATTTACTAGGTGGTAGAGTTTAGCAGCGACTCGCCCGGATTGGTACCACCGCCTTACCTATTCCTGCCGCCATAACATCATGACATGTTCCGGTTCGGAGAGTAAGGTAGCCGGTAAACTTACTTTTGCTCGAGGCCTAACATCCCGGCCTCAGGTTGGCAATGCACCATTACCACCTTTGGTGTCTCTAGGAGGCGTGAATTTCTTAACATCAGGAAATACGTCTGCTTGTTTGCCTTCCAATGTCATAAAAAAAATATTATGCTCGAAATTTGCTTATTAGATTCAATTTGTGTGAATTGTCCAGAAATATTTATTATTATCGGTTCTTCTACATTCGGAATTTTCAGTTATTTGATCATTTAATACAGGATGTTCTTGAGTGTAAAGCTAAGTCAATTGCTGGGAAGATAAGTACTTTTTTCAAATCACTACATAGTACTACATAGTACAAAGTCGCTTCCTCTGTCCCTATGTCCCTTTGTATGCTTAAATCATTAAAACTACGGAACGGATTTTGATGCGGTTTTTTTAATAAAGTGATTGAAGAGGAAGGTTTACATGTATATTTTATGCTCGTGCGGAGACGGGGCGGGCCGCTAGCTAATTATATTTTTTTTAAATAAGATGAAATGCATTAAATAACATGTGTATAATATTAAGAGCTTTTTTATCCAGTGATATCCATCTTAAAGATGTGCTGGTGAAATTAAATTTAGAATCGTCATGAGGGTGGTGAATAGATATTAATATGTAGGCGTATATCATTTTGACGTAAACACAAAGCAATTTACTTGATTATTAGAAAAGATATTATATTACTGGGTTCGAAAAATGTAGGTCAGGGACCGCGGCATACGTAACATTTGTGGTAAGTATCCCGAAACAAAGTATATCACGAAGATCAATCGTAATCTAATGGTGAATTCGAAGCATTAACCATCAATAATACAAATTGTTTTTTTATAAAGCGTTTTAAAAGATAGCAAAGTGTCTACCCTGATGACTATCGCTTACATACACTATGCACCAGTGCATCAGTATGCCTCGCTATCGTATGCCTTTCAGCAACTAATACGACAGTGAAAACTGTGACAGAAAATGTTACTTAATCTCTTACACTGGAATTATCCAGTTACCTAAAACCAGACTACCATCAGTGGTTGATAAAGACGTCACATCCCGATGCTTACAAAAACAATAAGCATAAAAATGTAACATGTACTCTTATAATATAGACTTTAATTTAAAAATTTAAAAATTTGCTCCAGACTTTGTCCTTGGTTGTAGTCTTAAGGGGCCATGTATGCTAAAATACGTCAGCAATATACTGTTTTTTTCATACAAAGCAATTATGGATCTTGGCGACAAAAATACACAAGATTAACATTAA
>NJDC01004992.1:36908-48486 GCA_002245475.1 Calephelis virginiensis
TGTGTGTGTGTGTGTGTGTGTGTGTGTGTGTGTGTGTGTTTGTGTGGCATCATAACTTTTGACCGGATTTCCAGGTTTGAAATCTGACTTGATCGAGATGGTTCCTCTCGATATTACATATAGGTTTAGTCAGGGGCTATACGTTTTTTTTAAACTTTAGTGTTATTAAAACAAACATTTACAATAGTTACCGATAACACTGAGACGTTTTATAAATATATATTAATAACTAGCTGTCCCGGCAAACTTCGTTCCACCCGTTCAGTTTGTACGGGAAAATTCTGTTTCCTAGTTTCTTCGCATTTTTTTACCCTTTTTCTTATCTTTTAAACCTTCTCTGGACTTGAACAAATAATTCAAAGCCAAAATTAGCCAAATCGGTTCAGCCGTTTTCGAGTTTTAGCGAGACTAACGAACAGCAATTGATTTTTATATATATAGATTACTGAATTAGTTTTATGCTTGCAGGACTCAGCGCTGAATTATTGCCTCATATCTTTAATAAAACACCAGACCCTCAAATACAACTTTTGTCATAAAATTGTCAGGAACCAAACCTGAGCCACGTATTTCTAACCAGGAATTCCCTTTGTTTTCCCAGATACTGCAAAATATCCGTACATCGTGTATTATGGATCGATGTGACTTTGAAAATACATTGCTGCAGATCGCGAACCGAATGAGCAATTTATGTGATAGGAAAAATTCGATGTAAAGTCGACACCGTGTGCGTGATGTAGCTCATTCGTGTTATAGCTGATAAAAAGTAACGTACGAACTTCCTTTTAAAGAATCTTTAAATAATTATCAATTTTCTACATAATTTAGGAGAAATAATTACCTTTAAACAATACCTAAATAGGTGCATAGTTTTTTAGTGTTTATCCAATCAATAAAATAAAGTAAATCTTTTCAATAGATCTCAGACAATCTAATGGAAAGTAGGGAAGGATTAGAAGATAGAAGTGAAAACCTTTCACATTTTAGGGTTGGTATTCATATTTCAATTGACAAAGGTGTTTATTGTTACTAGTTATATACTATCATTAAAATGTTATTATAGTAAATATATTAATAAATCATCATATAAATAACACAGTTAATGTAATAATTTCACTTACATTTAATTCTAACAAGATTCGAATTGCATACAATTTATTATTTTTAAATATGGAATGAGTAGAATTTTTTTGATATTTTCCATCAATGCGCTTGATCCAACTTCCAAATATTTATATTTTTAAATAAAGAAACACTTGTACTTTTCAGGGCCCTGATGATACTGTATAAGCGAAACCGATAGGCTATTTACAAAATAATAAATTATATAAATAAGTGATACGTAAAAGAGTACAAATGTTTCTTTATTTAAAAATATGAGTCTGAAGAACGTATGGAAAAAAAAAATTTAAATTCATAATTCTATCGTATTCTTAACGTATCAAAGTATCAATTTTATCGTTTATTAATAATAAGACTAACATCATTCTATAATAAAACTTATATCCTTATAACTAATTTATAACATAATGACATTAAAGTTCTTGAGGTTTTTTTTTAAGTCGGTATAAACAACATAAAAAAAAATTTATGAATGATTTAAAAGTACAAGTTTAGGAGTAATTTTATGAAAGTTACGTATTAGACCGCCTCGTTGGTCAAGTGGCTAGCGCACACGTCTAACTCTACTGGCCAACCGCGAGGCTTGGTTTAGATTCCCGTCGGGGGCAGACATTTGTATACAAAAATTTAGATACATCTCCATTTCCGGGTCTAGGTGTTTATTAAATTTATTCTGGTATCTATTTAAGTATTTCTATCGCCTCCTCCCTCTATCCGACCTGACTTCTTGAGATCCCGGTTTCGATCCCCGGGTCGGGCAACGAAAAAGATTAGGAAATGTACATTATCAATTTTCTATTAAAAATAACGTTGCCCGGGATTGGATATGAGCCCGGTTGGCGATATGCTTGCCACCTATTGTGGGACTTAGTGTCTTCGGCTAGTCGTGGGTGCCTTGGTTGTGCCTCTGACTACCTCTTCAGTGATATGGGCGTGAAGATACTTTATTTTATTTTGGTGTTAGACTCAATTTGTGTAATGTGTCCAAGGACGCTATTATTTATAACGTATTTTAAATATATAACTAAGCTCAGTTACATTTCAGAACCGACTCCAACTATTGTATTAGCCCCCACTTCACCATTGGTAAAAAGTTTTTTGAAAGATATCAAATGGAAATGGTCTCATGTAAATTTTATAAATGTCCTACTAGGCTCACACTTAATGCTCCATAAATCATGCTAAAAATCGTTATCATCACCTATTTTTCTATAAAAGAACTATCAAAATCGGTTGGCCGTGTATTTGCGTAACAAACATACTCGTACAAAAAAACATTCAGTCGAATTGAGACTCATAGTTGGTTAACAACATATGGAATTGTTTTCCAATTTCATGTCAATATGAAAGGACATTGATATAAGAGCGTACCAAATGAACATTTTAGGAGACAGGAAAATAATGTGACCTCGAAGGCGTGCCGCGGTGAGAAATATATCACTTATGTAAGGGTAGCTGATAAAAATGATGTATGAACATTCTTTTAAAGAGCTTTGAATACAGATTCTACGTCATGTGGCAAAAAATATAATTAATCTTTAAAGCTTAGTATTTTACAGAATAAATCGTTTTATGCTAATGACATTTTATAATAAATACATGTGGGAATATGGTGATAGGTATAAAAACACTTACATTTTTACTAATAGTTAGTACCTTCACGCTAATATCCCCGAAGGGGTAGGAAGATGCACAACCAGGACGCACCAGACTATCCGAAGACACTAAGTCTCTCAATTTGATAGGTGGCAAGCCTATCACCATGTCCAGTCCCGGGCAACGTTATTTTTATTAGAAAATATTTTCTATTATTTTTTTCCCCTGACCCGGGGAATGAATTCGGGACCTCAAGAAATCAAGTCCGACGACGGACCGCTAGACCACAGAGGCAATAATAATATGTTTGGGTTAGATAATAAGTCCACGAGCTGACTAATATGTTACATTTTTCTACACGTTCTAATTCATACTCTTAATATTCATATATTAAAAAATGTTTAGATCACATATACTGAGAGATGTTATGTCTGCAATTTATAATGTGCAAAACTTTTGATTTGGACAATTTACCGGACAACTCATTAGCAATAAAAGATTGTAATCAAAGAACGAGTTTATAAATTATAGTCAAGATAACGCTTTATCTTGTATCCTTTTCCCGCGAAACTCATTAAGTAAAAGGGATTAAAAGTCGCCTATTACCATCCTTGAAACATAAAGTATTTACCCGCTTCCAAATTTCGTCATAATAGTTTCAGTAGATCCGTTATGAATCGTGCCGCGAATCATGTAGACAAACGGACAGACCAAAATTCCGAAAAATGATTTGTTAAGCTTTCCAAATTTAGTCACCTAAACTTTTTTTTAATATCATAGTTGTCTAGCGGTACTGTATTGGACTTAACTCGTGAGATCTCGGGTTCAATCCTTGGGTCGGACAACCAAAAGACAATGTATGTTCTCAATTTTTTATTAAAAATTACGTTGCACGTGATCGGATACGTGCCCGGTTGGCGATTGGCTTACCACCTATCACAATGTGGGACTTAGTGCCTTTGGCTTGTCGTGGATGCCCTGGTTGCACCTCTACCTCTTCGGGGATACGAGATACTTTTTTATTATTTTTGTATGGGATTCACTCTTCTACAATTTTATTAAATTTACCTACACTAATCACGATACTTTCTGTCTTTCTATCAAGCTATCACGACTAAACCACTTTACCGATTTTGATAAAGTTTGATAACTATATAGTTCCAGACTTGAGTTCAAACAAGGGATACTTCTATTTAAAAATCTACCCCTAAAGTATAGTGCAAGTCTACAGGCTTTCTACTCTCCGAACAGGAACATATCCTGTCATTATGGTGACAGGAATGGGTTAGGCGGTGGACCCCTACCCTGGCAAGTTGCTACTTAACACATTACCACCAGTGGTCTTATTATTGATCCACTTAATCATGCTTGCCTCTTACGAGCTACCTGGCAGAGAGGCATATGGTCTATTCTACACAGAAGAACCGGACCTACACGCTGAGTCTCAATCTCATGAGCAAGTTAAAATTACATGCTTTAATAGTTTTTTTTTAATATTTTATGCTTCAAAAGGACAATGCAGTAAACGCAAATCGATTTAACAATTTACATAATAGGAAGAAAAGTTACAAATGTCATCGAAAAGTGTACGTGACATATCTCACTCATATAAGGGAGGATAAAAATGATATATGAATATTCTTTTTTAAGGGTTGAAACAAATCCACATGATGGGATATGAATAAAACATAATTAATCTTTGGAACGCTAACATTTTACAAAAAAATGCTTGTTTTAAATTGAGAAAGAATAAAGACAAATAAAACAATTCAAATTCATGTATTGAACTCCCTTATGGTACTGGTGAAAACTACTCAATGTTAATTATGCTTAACTATGCTTTCCTTAACTAAGCTTTTCCTCAAACGTTCCCTTTACAATTATTTATCACAGTAGTGTTGTCAGATATTCTTAATTGTTTGATTTTTGTATGTATTTATTTAGATGCATATTTCTATCGTATGTATGTGTATTTGTATATATCTCTGTGTGTTTATGTATATTTAAGTAAATTTGTAATATCTGTATTTATATATGTAGAATGACTATATTTATAGAATACGTATTTTTTGTGTAATATTTTGATATATTGTGTTATTTTTCTTGGTATATATGTGTTGTTATGTATTTATTATGCTACCTAAAATTAGGTTAAAATGTGTTTGGTTAAAATGTTTAGTTAATGTTTTTTTTTTCTTTGCACCCCATTCAAATATTCTTTCAAATAAAGTTAGGTCGTCTGGTAGAGAATGCCATGTAGCATTAAGTCCACTTTTGTACACTATAGTGCATGAATTTTAGATAAATAAATATGTTTACCCTTCCGGAATGAGAGTCTTAATTTTAGTTATTGAGAAATTAAAAATATTAATTTCAGATCGATCAAAGCGATCCTACAAAAAACTGAAGAAGACAGGATCATAGATAGACTTCCACGATTCAAACTGACTAGGTTTAAACAATTTAAAAGAACTATTGATTAATTTTCGTTTTGTGACAATGTTTGATAAATCAGCAGCCAGTTTCCCATTTATATTATATATAATGCCTTTACAATCATCATATATAGTTCAGAAAGCAGACTTACGGCCAATATTAATAATCAATCCTAATCCAAAACTCGCTGTTCAAGATTGATATTTTGATCCATTTTTATGTTATCGCTTGCCAATAATATATCTGTGCACAGGATAAATATGATAATGAGGTATAGGATAGGCCGGCGGATACGCAGCTATCTAGATTGCTTGAAATCCATTAGATTGAGATACATTATTAACATTGGCCGTTAGAAGTAACAGAAGATGGATCAATTGATGATCTAAAATGAAGCGAGTGCTGCTTCTGGATCAGAATTTATTTCAAGAATAGGATCAGCTGAATTGAAAGCTGTAAAACCGTTTTTTGTTTATGTTAATAGATTAAAGGTAAGTCCGGTATTCACTGGTGCTTAATCAAAGCCGTCGTTATTTTAGGTGGCTTGAAAATCATTTTAACATCCTATCCTATTAATATTATAAATGCGAAAGTTTGTAAGTATGTATGTATGGATGTTTGTTACTCTTTCACGCTCGAATGGCTGAACGGATTTGTCTGAAATTTGGAAGACAGAGAGATTGTGACTTGGATTAACATATAGGCTATTTTTAATCCCGATCGCACACCGGGTTTCTGTGAAAACACGGGCGAAGCCGCAGGTAGCAGCTAGTATTTTAATAATTAAAAGTGGCAGCAACAGTAACTTTTGTACAAATATAATTCCAAATTGTTTATTACTAGTTTTTGCCAGTTAGTTTGTACGCACGTTGAAGTGTCTTTTTGTGATAAGTAATAGAAACTGAAGATTTTCCCTTACCAAAAGGTATGCTAACTGTTAACCCGAATTTAAGCTACTACCTGCGATTTAAAAATAGTTGTTTAGTGGTTTTGTGTGAAAAGTGAACAGCAAAACCTACAATTTAATAACCCTTTTTTTGACTCTATCTTGTATACAAAACTAAGCAATCACTGTTTTTAATAAATATTTCATTTGCAATAAAACTGTATCGTTTATAAACCATTTATTATTATTTATTAACTTTATCCTATTAATATTATAAATGCGAAAGTTTGTAAGTATGGATGTATGGATGTTTGTTACTCTTTCACGCTCGAATGGCTGAACGGATTTGTCTGAAATTTGGAAGACAGATAGATTGTGACCTGGATTAACATATAGGCTATTTTAAATCCCGATCGCACACCGGGTTTCTGTGAAAACGCGGGCGAAGCCGCAGGTAGCAGCTAGTTTATTATAAACTTTTTCTTATAACTTCATCGCCTCTGTGGTCTAGCGGTCCAGGTGTTAGACTTGACTGCAAGAGGTCCCAGGTTCGATTCCCGGGTCGGGCAACAAAAAGAAAGTTTGGTTTTTCCTGTTTTCTAATAAAAAAAAGTTGCTCAGGATTGGATATGTGCCCGGTTGGCGATAGGCTTGCCACCAATCACATCGTGGGACTTATTGTTTTCGGCTAGTCGTGGGTGCCCTGATTGTGTCTCTGCCAACTTCTTCGGGGATATGGGCGTGAAGATACTTACTTACTTTTTTACTTATCTTTTATTATAAATTTCCGACGGGGCAGGCATTTGAGTGATAAACATTTAGATGTCTGTATTTCTGGGTCCGGTTTCCGGGTATTATTCTGGTATCTATTTAAGTATTTTTGTGTATAAGAATCGTTGACTTACACCCATTACACAAGCATATAATTTAATTACCTTGGAGTTACATTTAATTTTGTAACTTGTTCAGGGATACTTATTTATTTATTTACAGAAGATACACAAAAATACATATAAATGTATGTAACTCAAGCGTATTTCCGAAAGTCCTAGAAAATTTAAATTTGATGTGTTAACTATTGTCTGCAAACAACAAAAACATTTTTAAACTTGAAACAAGTAAGCTTAAAATATGATAAACAAATGGCGCTATGCTCCAGCTCTAATTCCACTACTGCGCGTGGAAAATGTTCCAACAGTTTCAGAAGTAGTACGCTCTCTAAAACATGTTTTATTTAATTGGACTGATATGAACACCTCACTCTTTAAAGCCCGGTGAAGTAGTAAAAAACGTGGAGTTGGCAAGACATTAGTCATTTAAAAAACAAAAAGAAAACAGCTCACTCCTATCACGTACCATAAAAAGCAAACAGGTCCAGAATGCAATCTACATACGAAGTGCTCTCGGACAAGCAACACGTAGCATCGTTCTGTACATTATATTGGTCCGGGAAGAATAGAGATAGACCATCTGCGTTCTTACCTAGACAGGCAGCTCGTAAAAGGCGACTATATGCTTACCATCATTAGCGCTGTGACATCTGACTAGGTGGTAGAGTTTCGGAGTGACTCGCTCGGATAAGGCCTTATCTATACCTGCTGCCATAACGTCAGTGCTTGCCGTCGACGTGTTCTGGTTCGGAGGATAAAATAGTTGGTCAACTCACTTTAGCTCGAGGCCTAATATGCCGGCTTCAGGTTGGCAACGCACCATTACCACCTCTGGTGTCTCAAGGCGGCTTGAATTTCTTACCATCAGGAAATGCGTCTGCTTGTTTGCCTTCCAATGTCATAAAAAAACAATCTGGACCAACGAAAACTCGTGTGCCGTAGAGTTACTGCAAGAACTATAAAATTATTTACCTGAAACGACCAAGAATCATTTTTTGATTTAAATGTAAAATGTATTAAATAAGGGCTTGTAGAGTTCGAGAGTGTGTATTTTAAAGCTTGACTCTATATAGCGTCACATGATATTTTTTTGATAGTGCGAGCCATATGAACTCACTTTAGCAAAAATTTACAGGATGTGATAGTGTTTTTGATGAAATATTGTTATAGTATAGTCATACATTAGTCATTTAGTTGAGACTAGTCAATCGTATACTTAAAACATTTAATATGAAGTGAAAAATAATAAATGGTAAAAAAAATGCCGTAGACACCAAAGGTATGCTAATGGGAAGTACGTAGATTAATGTTTGAAAAAATATATTATTTCCTAAAATTTTAGTTAAGTTACTCTAAAAATAAAATTAATTTGAAAATATAATGTTTCGTAATGCCGCAGCTCATCTTACGTAAAGCCATTTTGTGTTAAAAAAGTAATTTTGTTTCAGGGGTTATATTTCGTTTTAACGCTGGTGCTAATTATATTTTCACTGAAAGGGAAGTATGGTGGTAAAAACTGTGATTTGTTTTAATTTGCATCGAAATTGTTGCGTCTGTAAAACTTCATTGAAAAGGGTAATTACCAAAAGTAATTACGGTTTTAAAGTTAATGATCGAACTTAGTACATTTAAGTTTCTGCATTACAAGCAGCAATCTTTGTCTTTATCCCCAAATCTGTTGATTCTAGTTTAATAACATTATTTAAATTTAAAATAAAATTACTATTAATAGATAGAGAAGACTGGTTTCAGAGTTTCCCTGAATATCGATACAGTATAAAAATGGAACAATATGGAATCTAAGCCTATTTGACAAAATGTGTACCTGCACTCGATTGAGTTGTAATGATTTTTTTCTGTTCATCGAATTGCAACAACTGGCTGAAAAAGGTTTTTGTAATCAATAGTTTACAAAAAACCATGAGGTGCAGTTTATCTCAGCAAAACTCAAATACACTTGTGGCATTTTTATAAATATCGCGGAAACAAACGACAACGTGCGCGCTCTTCTTCACGCGAAAACCGTTTAGAGGCCTCGTCAAGCAGTACGTGGGAGTGACGAGTCGAACATCTTGGGTAGATTTCGCACTGTTTCATTTTTATACTGTGCCATCGGCAGTGACAGCTTACGGCCAAAGTTAATAATGTATCTCGAAACTTGGATTTCCAGCAATCTAGACAGCTACGTATCCGCCGGTTTATCCTATACCTAATTGCCATATTTATCCTGTCCACAGATATGTTATTGGCAAGCGATAACATAAAAATGGATCAAAATATCAATTTTGGACAGCAAGTTTCGAATTAGGATTGTTTATTAATATTGGCCGTTAATGCGAAATTTGTCAAAATTAAATCTATGGTCAAAATCGTGCGAAATTTGTCAAGAAACACAAAGCCCATGCGTTTACAAGCCGCCATTATGAAAACTTCACTGTGAAACCACACTATAAAAAGGACATAGCAACAGGCTATGTCTATTACATGACATAAAGCCTTACAAGATTTCACATTTTACTATTGATACGAGAAATATCGTATGCTTTTATTTACACAACCGTTATGCGAATAAGTTTTTATTTGCATAGCTGTCGAAACTAAGAAACTAAGGCTACTATTTCAATATTTTTTATGATACTTAATCTCAAACGGCCTACAGACAATCAGATTTTTCTTATTAAAAAAAAGTGAGTCAGTATCTTCACGCCCATATCCCCAAAGTAAAAGGTAGAAGTACAACCAAGGCACCCACGACTAGCCGAACACACTAAGTCACTAAGTCCCATAATGTGATAGGTGGCAAGCCTATCCTATATACATATATATATAAGATCTCAGGCTCAGAACAGCGACCCACCAAGAACATATATGGCATCTATAGGCCATAATTGTTATCTTAATAGTACCGTGAGCTCTCTTATCACATTAAGTGAAGTTAAACTACAAAAAACCGAGTGAAATTATGAAGGTGTGATTTCATAGTTTCTTTTTTGAAAGGCAAATCAAATGAGGTAGTAGTAGGTAAGAAAGAAAGAAAAAATATTTATTTGCGGAATATGAGTGTTACAAAGATGTTACAAAATTATTTAAGCGTTCCTACATATTCTACCAACATGTGGTGTGCAAATATTTTAATATGTTTTTAATTATTTATTCACGCTTTACTATTTACACACTGTTTTTTGTTTGTTTTGAGATTACATGATTATTTATTAATACACACAATTTTTAGAATGTAAATTAATTTATCCCTATCTACCGTAAACTACCACCGTTTCCAAACCTAGCCAGACAGGAGAAGAAACGGCGAAACAAACTCCTGCGCACCCAACATTCTAGGTAGGTACTCTTAAGCAAATTTCATTTTTACTCGACATCTTGTATTGGTATTACTACCTGATCATTTATAAATTACAAATTACTATTCTAATAATGACCTACCTTTGGCAGAAAGAACTGTCTGAATCTGCTTATTATTGGCCGAGCAATCACGCAACAAACATACAAAAAAGTGCCGTCGAATTTATAGCCTCCTCCTTTCTTGAGTCGGCATTAATGAAGACTTATGATATTTTCTATGCTCCTACTGGATAGATAAAAAGATAATAAAAAAAACAATTAGGTTTTGGAATTTACCTTAATGCCATAACAAACAGTAAGATATTTCAAATTAAGCACACAAATGTAGTTTCAAGTATTTTAAGTAGGTTTTAACTATAGATTAAGTTCAAACTCGGTCCATATCAATGTTAATCAGATAAATAAACAAACCGTGCACCCTAATTGAATAGTAACAGTGTTGTCAATGTCGATCGATACTCTTTAAAGCATCTTCATATTGCTATCACAGAGAATGTTTTAAATTGATCAAATAAATA
This sequence comes from Calephelis virginiensis, assembly GCA_002245475.1. Taxonomy (NCBI): domain Eukaryota; kingdom Metazoa; phylum Arthropoda; class Insecta; order Lepidoptera; family Riodinidae; genus Calephelis; species Calephelis virginiensis. The sequence continues at coordinate 47,717 of NJDC01004992.1, forward strand.
TTTTGTCATTTATTACAAATAATCTAATGTAGTTAATCGATATTATATGTTATTTTGCCGAAATCCATTCTTAAATCAGAATAAAATTATTCAATTTGCAAGTTCCCGAATTTTGTATGAAGCAGGTCACATTTAGTTCTTCGATTTATAATTAACAGACGTAGACATTCCCTTGCGGAAATTCCTACCCAAATGGAAATAAAAATATTTAATTTGCAATTTCACATCAAAAAATATATACGTATTGAAACGCATTAAAACAGAAAAGACGATGCGTAATTAATGGATTAATAATCTTTATTAGACCTTGGCCATAATAAATACAGTATTAAAACTACATTAAGTATTCTAAATTTGAACCATCTTACACTAATACAACTATCGTATCCTATTAGTATTATTATAATGTAGGTACTACATTGTTTATTATACCTAATGTAGGTGTATTATGTTTGCAAATGTAAGGTCCTCTTATTAATGGATTGGACTTACCAGAAGAAGAAATCCCCATATATATCTACTTCCACAAAAACATATTAACACATAATACCGAACACATACCCAAAATTCAGTGTACCATTGCTTCGCAACTGAAGCATCATAAGAATGATTCCACTAGACTTCAAGAAGGGCGAGCTTAAATAAACTTGCGTGAACTCGACTCGCTCTGTTTATAGCATTCCACGAGTTCGCGTGCGGATGTGCTTTAGCAAGTTTACCTAGTGAGTGTTAAAAATGTTAACCAGGAGTGCGTTAGTACAATTTGTTTG
>NJDC01004993.1:0-35792 GCA_002245475.1 Calephelis virginiensis
TACAGAGGACAACTTGTGGATAACCTGCTACAATGGTGGCAGGGTAAGTACGACTCTCGAAAGATGTGAACATCAAAACATGTTTATTTGACTTACCAGTAAGATTTTTGAAGAGAAAACTTTTTTGCGGCCTTGCGCGCTTTTTGGAATTTGTAAAAACTTCTAAACTCGCGTCAGGACACGTGATCTGATCGAAAATTCGTAAGACGGCGCAGGGCGCTTGCGCGAATGTTCGGGTTGTCAGGTTTGTGTACAATAGCGCAATAAATGAATATTGTACTCTACCACATAAATGGTAGTACTTTCATACTGATAATTGAAACTATTATCAAAATCTCAAAAATGCACAACGTTAATATTCAAGTTTTCACTTTCGCCCACACTCCCGGTGTGTAGCCCGTCGTGTTTTTGATTTTGGAAGGCAAATAAGCAGACGAATTTCCTTTTTTTATGGTATTGGAAGACAAACAAATTCGGATTTGCGGATGCGGATTTCCTGATGGTAAGAAAATCACGCCGCCTAGAGACACCAAAGATAGTAACCAACAAGAGGTTGCTGAACTAGTGTGATTCCAATTCGGGCGAGACGCTGCGAAACTCTATCACCTAGTTAGCTTATTATCGCCTTTTCGAAACTGCCTGGCAGGAAGGCAGATGGTCTATTCTGCAAAGGAGCCTCGTCCAACACGGGGAAATATTCCTCAATGAATGTAATTTGTCAATTAATATTTTTTTCATTAGATGATTTGAGGGTACGCTAAACAAGCAATATATTATATGTATAATAACGTAAAGGCTGACGCGTGACGGCTGTGCACCGCAATACTAAGATTTCGGAGCTCGTGCCCACAAAACCGAACGTAATAATTAAGCATAGTAAACTGCAATAACTCTCCACGGTGGGCAATGATTCCGACATGGTCCGAGTTGTAGTTTTTGTTTTAGTAATATTCGTCAACATAAGCGAAAAAAATATGTGTTTTTAACTTAAAAACCTGTAATCCGATTGTGTTAAAATTAATATGGGATCAAAATCGGTTGGTTATTGGCCGAGTCATCGCGTAACAAACATACAAATATTTCATGTCCAATTAGGAACCTACTCCTTTTTTGGAGTTGGTCAAAAACTAACAGTCGTTGCTTGTGATCATGAAGAGAGCGCAGTTTTTGAAAGTTATTAAATTATCGCTTTTAGTTGTTTGGTATTTATAGGTTCAATAAATGAAATGCCAGACAATTTAATAAATTAAATACTAATTGAACTATTTCCACAGGTACTTAAAGTAGATTCTAAATCTGGAAAACTGTTGGAGCAGTACAAATTTCCAGTCAGCAAAGTCACGTCAGCGATATGGGGAGGGCACGATCTGTCTACCTTATACGTCACAAGTAGTAGACGAGGACTTACGTCCGCACAACTAGCCCTGCAGCCTGAGGCTGGATCTCTGTTTTCGCTATGTGGCACAGGAGCCAGAGGATACCCACAAAACGAGTTTGTTTTTCCTAATGCTGACAAATATTAAGATTATACCATGGTCTCCGAGGTATCTCCAGCACTTTTACTGGCCTATCATTAGGTTGTAACTGGAGTACAGTTAGAGATTTGTTAAAATCAACAGTTTACGCTATCCTTTTCTCTGAATGACAACTGAATTTTATGAAATCTATATATTAATCTGTGATGCCAAAACTTTGGACCCAATTTTGCAAAAATTGCGCGGACGCAGGAGCATAAAATTTGGCACACTTATAGCTTATGTGTAGGAGAAGTGCAGAATGCTAATATTTTTCAATAATAATGCTTATAAAGTACGTTAAATCAATAAATAAAACATTACCCACACTACCATGCATTTGACACACACAAACAAATATATTGATGTTAATGATAAAAGATCACAGATGGCGCACTAACTATTTAGGAAACAAAGTAGTTGGTCTTAAAAATTAAGATGGCGTTCTTATCAACAAGATATTAAAATTTGAATATTAAAATATTGAAATGGTTGAATTTCGACCAATGGGCGACCACTAGTTATATTTCAAAAACGAGTTACTTCAAAATTTTGTTTTGAAGTAACTCGTCATTAACTCGCCACACACGTCAGATTTTTTTCGTACGGAGTTTGAGTGGATTTGTGTGGGGCGTCATTTTATTTCGGATTTCCGTTAGGGTGTTCCGAATGTATGTGGTGGGCCTTATTAAGGTTAAGTTCGGATAAAAGATGCAAAGCAGTCACCAACTTTATGCATAGAAAATAATAGAACCTATAACAATAATTATTTTAGTAGCTGATATTGAAGCTCATGACTGAGGCTGGTTTCTTTATTATGAACAAACGTTTGTATAGTAATGTCACCTTTTATGTTGTTAATGCTTACTACTTTTATTAGACTGAATTTAAGCGCCAATAATCAAAATTGTTACATCAATTTACTTATAAATGGATGTTGATAATTCCAAATATGTTGTTTTATGTTCCCATTAAACAGTTTAAAATTCGAAACTTTTTTATTTGTTATTGCTTATACGTCCTGTTCTTCACTATAAAATGTATCGTTTCTAGTAATACAAACGATACATCATTGATTCAGGATCATCGATGTTTCAACTGTAAAACATCGATGTGTTAGCGTTGATTTTCAATGTTTTTTACATTGAAATTTTAAGGTCACTGTAGAATATCATGCCATCTATCTAGGATCCTTGGAATTTCGATAAACTGTAGTCTACATACAATACTACGATAGTATAAGTCGGTAAAATAGTACTCTTTTAAATACTTAATCCTTTTTTTGTTTCATAAACAACCTATCTGCCGAAAAAGTGAAATAAACGGCTTTTGTTGATATTGTAAAAAGTCAACCATAATTGCGTTATTACTTTAGGTACTTTATTTATCAATTAAAAATGATTAAAAAACATAAGTACTTATGCGCGAATTTATAATATCAGACATTAAAGGCTAAATGATATGCTAAACTCGGACGCGATTCGAAACGGCAAAGCGCTATCTCTTTACAGTGAAGCACAACAGCTATTTGGTAATGTACATCATCTATATGTGTGTGTGTATATGTATATATATGATGTTACAGGGGGCCCACATTTTACCACTTGGGAAGTGAATCATGCGTAAACTCAATGTAATTATTGAAAACCTGTCCATACATACCACACCCTATCATTGGATGAAAAAAATAATTGAGTTTTAGTTCCAAGTATTGGAAATGTTTAATGTGGTTTAATGCGGTTGTGACCAAGGTCACTAGCAAAAATGGATTCAGAAGTAGTAGCAACAATCTGGCTTTTCTGGAGTAGAAAGAAAAACATAAAAAAATACGTAACAACGTCTTTTTCTCGGTAGAATATTTATTGATATTTTATTATTAAATTGCACAATAGGAACAAGGAATTGAATGAAAATAAGAAATGCACAAATTTTAACTATAGAAATATATTTTGTTTACTAAAACATTGTACCGGTCCGGCGGGCCTCTCTCTCGTTCAGTGACTCATCGTAACAGACGTGAGCGGGCGTTACACTTTTTCAAGAGTGACTCCGAGCCACAACCTAATTTAAGACATTGTCACGTCAAAAGATATGGTGTTCATTCTTTTCTACGAAGTAGAACTCTAAATGAGACATTCAAGGTTTCATATAAAATACAGATGCGATAGGCTTGCCACCTATCACATTGTGGGACATAGTGTCTTCGGCTATAGTCTATTCGCTTTAAGAAAATAGTGACTCATCGCTATTATGCAGTCAAAATTAGAAAGTCGTGTTCACATTGACCAGTTGAAATATGCCTTTCAAACGTCTATTCGCGTTAAAAAAGTTAGAATGAGGTTTTGATAAACTTATTCTTTTTAAAATATCAACCTTGTCGTATATTGTTTTTTGTTGATTTTCTAAAATATGTTTAATTATTTTCTGAGACCTTAACAAAGAAAACAGTCACTCATCGTTGTCACGCAGCTAGCCACACCCCTAAAGTCGTGTCTACTAGTTGACATGTGCCCTTCAGACAGTACAGACTTGTGTTTTGCAAATTTTAATAATGGATACCTCACCTATCCGCAAAAATAAAACTGGGTCAATAATTCATAGTGGAGAAACACGAGTGATGTATGATGTTTTTAAATAGTTAAACAGTGTGGAAATCAAAACGTGATTATGGAGAATATAGTAGTGAACACGGCTAGTGCATGCGGTGTTTCTGAAAATACCGTTTATAAAATCATCAAAGAACAGAAAGAAATGAATGATTTAAAATCGTCTGAAAACGAAAAGAGCTCGTCTTGATTAACAAATTTGATCATTTAGACAAATGTGTTATATAGGAGAAAAGTACATTCATTGTATTTACATTAGACAAAGTTATAGTAATTTATGTAATGATGACGCAGATATTACACCATTCAAACGTACTACACTCCATAAATTAATACTCCATGAGCTTGCTTTTGATTTTTCGAAAAGGGAAAGCAGATCATTCTTACTAGAAAGAGACGACATTGTTATAAGGCGACGTAAATATCCAAGAAAAATTAAAGAACACAGGGAATCCAATAAAATATATATTTTCTTGATGAAACGTGGGTAAACGCTGGACATGTTATGACAAAGCCATTGGTAGATTCGACGATCAAAAACAAGAAGGATGCTTATCGAGCCGGTTTATCTAATGGACCGGGCACCCCTCCGGGAAAAGGTAAAAGGCTGATAGTCTTGCACATTGGAAGTGAAAAAGGATTTATGGAAGGGGGATTGCTATTATTTAAATCCAAATTAACTAAAGATTACCATGAAGAAATGGATGGCGAAAAAAATCTGGTTCAAAAATACGAGTATCATAACAAAACTTGAACCGGGAATCGTTGTCGTCATGGATAAAGCACCTTATCACTCAGTTAAATCTGAGAAGATACCGACACCTCAATGGAATAAACAACAAATAACAGACTGGCTTCAAAGTAAAGGTGTGATAATGGATATTAGTTACTTAAAAAAAGAATTTGTTTCGAAATCACCTCAATGTAATACCTATTTAATTGACGAAATCACTGAAGCAAATGGCATTGAAATTCTCGACCTGCCACCGTATCATTGTAAACTCAACCCTATTGAGTTGGTGTGGGCCCAAATAAAAAAAAATTGCTGCCAATAACTCCACATTCAAACTTAAAGATGAAGAACAGCTGTTTTATGACGCAATAGCAACAATAGACTCAAACAAATGGAAGAATTGCTGTAACCTTCATTGACATGAAGAAAAAAACATGTGGGACTTAGATGGTGCTATGGAACACGCGGTGCAGAATTCTTTTATTATGCATGTTAATGAAAATTCACGAATCTGATTAATTGTTGTATTACTTGATTTTAATATTTTGAAAATATTGTAATAAAAAGGTTGCTTTAATAATAATGCTTTAATTTATACCCCGGTATAAATAGGCCTTTAATTTGCAGTTGCACTGATACGTCACTATTTTCTTAACGCGAATAGACTATAGTCGTTGGTGCTGTAGTTGTGCCTCTGCCTACCAGTTCGGGGATATGATCGAGAAGATACTATAAAATACCTGCACCTACGACGATTCGCACAGTTATGCTGTGCCCCGTGTGTTATGCACTGCTTCTCCGCGTGGACTACAGCGCGAAGGTGCGATTGCGGCGAGAGCACAGTCCGACCGCGCTGCTGGGCGGAGTTTGGGTACGGACTCTTATAAATCTTTATAAGAGGCCAACGCAACTTAAGATCCGCTTCACCGTCTACCACGGTGGTGCGCAGTACCGAGTGTTAATCGCCATGTAAAATATTCTTTTGGAAAAATATGAAACACTGTTTGGGGAAAAATAAAGACAAAGGTCGTACAAAAAAGCGAACAAAAAAGATTTTAAACTTAAGTATGAAATTGTCATAAAGCTCCAATCCAAAGGAATAAAAATGGTCCAATGTTTGTCATAGACCTTGAAAAATACCATCAGTAATTATTTTTTATGACCAAATGTCATAGTTCCTAAAAATAACTGTAATCTTGAATCCTTTTTCGTGTCGTATGTGATTGTGTTATTAGTAAATTTAACATATTTTTTCATTAATGACATTCTAATAACTGTAACGTTTGAGAAAACTATGTCAGTGTTGAATTTTTTAAGGAAGACATACAAAAAAATGATGATGAATATTTCAAATTGCTTTTTATAACAATGTGAGTTTAATGTGTGTTGGTATTATTTCATTCTTACTCTGAGAAAGAATAAAGGAAAATTTATAGAAAGAGTAAATTACCCATAGATGATAGACGCAACTCCTCTCACAATTGTTAAAGTAACAAATAATAAAAATGCAAATAAAACTAAATAATAAAGTTGAGCGTGATGAGTAAGTTAGACATCGGAGATGTATATATTACATATAAGCTATATATATATATAGTTTAAAGTTAAATTGATATAACCTAAAAATTTAGTAAGAATATTATCCTGACAAACAAAACAAAATACTTTCAACAGTTGTGTCGTTTCCTCACTTTTCGCAAATAAATTATCGATATCGATTACCATTCGTTGGTGCATTTAAAAACAATTTTGAGCCTAGCTGGGTATATAGTAGATAATTAGCTTTATGATACAATAAACTGGTCGACAAGTTAAGTGTCGTTTGGTTTACTTGAAGACATACGTGATAGCTGCCTAACATTCACTAATTACTTCGGGTTCTAAATAGACTTAATTATATTTAGTAACATTTTTCTTAAAAATGTTTTGTAAAAATATACAGATTATTTATACAATTATTCTTCTGTATTATATTCCTAATTCTGAAAGTGTACAATCAAAAGCTTCAATAAAAAATGTATGTATTTTTAAGTGCTATAATTATACAGGGTAACTTTGTTAGGGCCGGCCAAACTTTAATTTACTTTTATAAACATTCAAATAAAACAGTCCGCTTCATTTGTTGTCACGCTTTGTCGTACCTAGTACCTAGCCTGGTCTACCTAGTCGTGTCGTCAGTTTTCAAATACGAGTAGAGTGGTAACATAACAGAAGTAAAAAAGTAAGTAGATATCTCCAAATCCGTGTTCCCGAAGAGGTAAGCAGAGGTGCAACCAGCACACTCAAGATTACGATTACGATTTTTATTTAATCTGTTTTAAAATGTTGATGTTTCAGATATACGGTATCGGGCAACGTTATGAAGAGCCCTATTGGGCAGAGGATGAAGAGGCTCTCTATTGGGTTGATGTTGAAGGACGTACAATGTTCAGATTGGATGCTAGCACTGGAAAAGTTACCAGACGTGTTACTGGTAATATTACCTTATTTAATATTGTTTTAAAATTGGTGAGTTCGCAAAGATGTGTTCAGACTGTCTTGATATGGTGAAAAATATGAGCTGTTGAACAAGTGATATGCAGTTTTATTATTTATTGCCATGCTATGAAGAGCCAAATTCGAATTATGTTTTTGCTTTCACTTGAATAAAAATATTTAAGGCCCCATACTTAGTCAGCCAGAAGAGCCAATCAGCGCACTCCCCCGTTCCATGATTACTATGAAATATTGCGCTCTAAAGTAAATGTCTTAAGCGCCAAATCACTATTTCTGACACTATAAAAATAATTTGAATAAAAAATATAAAACTGAAACAGTTATCTTTTAGGTATAAAACTTATTTATGTTTATGTTAAATCTGGTGTCGATATTTTCATAATTGAAGTAGACAGTTGGGTTTTGCTTTCAAAAAAGGGTTAACTATTTGATTTTTTTCTATCGAGCCAAGTGAAATGAATCGTGTTTTGGAAACACTAGTCTTATAAAGCATATTAATGTTAATCTTGTGTATTTATGTCGCCACGATCCATAATTGCTTTGTATGAAAAAAACAGTATATTGATGACGTATTTTAGCATACATGGCCCCTTAAGAGCTTGTAGTTAAAATTTTGATTTGTTAGGTTTGTAATTACGAGTATGTAGATTCATATTACATGAATTCAAATCAAATAAATATTCAAGAAGTTTTTACCTTCATCATTTTTTATCTCGGATCCTCACATTCAAATGTAAGAATCCAAAATAACATTCATACTTCTCTACTTTCCTGGGCCTTCGTCATGCAGATATTAGCTTCATTGAATCGCGTATCTTGTTCTGTACGTTGTTGTTGTTGTTGTTGTGTGTGTAAGAGCGTTTCTTGCATCATTATCTTTTGGAGCCTTTCCAGAAAGAACGCGCGAATACATACCTACGCGTAGTTATTATGCCAAAAATATACACTCTCGTAAACGTACACACGTCAAACTTATAACACCCCTTTTTTCCGTCGAGGGTTAAAAATACATTTTTTTCTTTTAAATTCCCGGTAACAAGACGTACTTTTGACGTGTTTTTGCAGACTATGGACTCGTCAGTTTGATTGTTAGAGTAAAGAATTATCCCAAACTATTACTGGTTAGTGTTCGAGCGGAGCTGTACTTACTTGCTTGGGATTCTCCTAAGAATGATCGGTCATTGCGATTGCTAACTGCAGTAGATATCGGAAAACCTGACAACAGGTTTTGTGATGGTAAAGTTGATGCCAAAGGAAGATTGTGGGCCGGTAAGTTGGGTATTTTTCTTTAAATAAAGATGTTAGTCAGGTTGATCCTTAAAAAAATATATCTTAACATTTTATTTAATCACACAGTCTAGTGGGTAAGTTGAGAGTTTTTAAATAAACGTAAAAAATTGGGTTCAATTTAAAAAAAAAAGAAAATGCAACTGCAAAAGTACCCAGTGTCACTTGCACAGCGCACTATCACACACTATCATGACGAATGCAATCTACACACAAAGCTCAATTAACTCACACATAGACATCGCTCACTTATGAAACTTGTAAATATTATAAATAATTAATTTGATTCAATTAAAAAAAAGATTAACCTATTTGTTATCGATGAATGTTGAAAATTTTGCATACTACAGTGAGGTAAAATATGTTAGTAGGTATGCTTAATTATTTTTGTAACATCTTAATACAGATAAATAATTTAATTGCATTTCATTAAAATATTTCAGATATTATTAGTTAATATTTCCGTTCTTCCTTGTTCATTTTTAACAAAAAAAGACAAAAAATTTAATAGGTACGAATGCCACTACTATTTTTTGTGCATAAGCTAATGATAAAGACCCTGGCATGACCGCCGAGTATAGTTGTCAAAAGGCAAAAAAAGGTATACGTAGGTCACACTATAAGTTTAGCGTAACTTAAAAAAACAACATGTTATGACCACAATATTATGTTTTTTGCCTTTCAAAATAATCTCTTTTACATTTTAAACATTTTTTCATGCGATAGAACCATTTTTTAAAACAGGAGGACCACAGATCTGTAAGCATGTTTTCTACGTGCTGATTGAACGCTATCACTGCCTTTTCGGAGTTGGTAAAAGTAAAACTTCACATCATCTCTTTGATTTTAGGGAAAATACAGAAATCACAGGGTACAAGGTCGGGGCTATGCGGAGGATGAGTAACGAGATGTAGTTTTTCGAAAGTTAAAAATGACTTTGTTTTGTTGGCCGTGTGTGCAGAAGCGTTATCATGGTGTAGGAGAATGCGACTTTTGGGTCGTCTTTTTCTAAGATTCTGGGTAAACAAATGGTAGAATACCACTCGGCATTAACACTCTTTTGATTTTCAAGTAGAATTGGACAGATGGGACCCATAGCTGAGAAAACAAGCGATCATTTTTTAACCAACGTTGCTCGCCTGTCTCACTTTTGTTAGCCTGTTCTCATTTTTAAACACACATTCACAAGATTGCTGTTTAATTTCGGGTTCAAAACAACAAATCCATGTCATAAACAGCATTAGAATGTCCGTGGTCGTACTTCAGTAGTATCTATGAGCATCCTTCCATGCGAGTCCGCTTCTGTTTCGCTGTCAGTTCATGAGGGATCCAACGACAACAAAGTTTCTGAACTTTCAATTCTTAGTGTAAAATCGTGAAAAACAATTGAAAAAAATTCTCTCTCAAAAGTATTTTGAAGAAGAACTGCAAAGTCTTGCGGAGAAAGAGAACTTTTAACATAATTAAAAATCATCGCTCTAAAATCTTTTCGACTTAACTCCATTTTCGTTGCGTACGTAGAACTTTGATGTGTGATAAAAAAACAATTGACAAATTATTTCCCGCCAATTTTTTTTATTACTAATAAGGTTGCAACGTTTTAAAAATATAACATTCGAAATTCAAACAGTTCCTATTAGCTAGAAGTGCAAAACTTTTAGTGTGCCCCATGTATACATGAGATTGACTTCTGTACCTGTATAGTATATTTCGTGCAACGTTTAAATTCTGCAGCAGACAAAATAGAAATCTACACAGACATAGGTATACGTACACTGTTAACACATAAGTTCTTCTTTAAAGCAGACGAGTAAAAATATGACATAACGACTTTGCGTTAGTAATCACTTAACGAGTCATTTGGGTTTGAACTATAATTTCGTAAAAACAGAAAACATTTATTAAATATCGATCATACCAACAGCTTTTGTGACAATTTTATGTAAGGTTACCTATTAACGCTGCTCCTCGGGATCAGACTTATACGTTTCTCACATTATTAAATATAGTTTTTTCAGTAAGTGTCTTGAGTGCTTCTGATCAAAAAAAGCTAGGAAGATGGTACGTACCTATGTGTAATTTGACAGATAAAATAAATAATGCATTTTTTTATCAGGGACTGTTGGTAGAATAATAAACGACGAGGCCATTACGATGGGTATGTCATCACTGTATCTGATATGTCAAACTAACTACAAGTATCCGGAAATCAAATTAAGACCGGTAACCATTTCCAACGGCATCGCTTGGACCTCGGACAATAAATACATGTATTACACGGATTCAGGGACGAAAAAGATTGATGTGTTTGATTTTGATCTAAAAACTGGATACATAAGTAAATATGATTTTATACAAATATTTACAAATAGCACTATAACCATTAACCTCAGGTTAAACTATCGACTTACATGAACCGTCTTATCAAAAAATTAAACGCTCGAAAATGCGTTTTACTAAACAATGTCAAAAATTGGAATCCCAACCAAAAACCTATTGACGTAAATTCCACGTTATTCACGTTTGGGTTGTTAAATAAATAAATAAATATCCCGGTACAATTCACACAAATTGAATCTAACCCTACAGTAAGGGCTGCTTGCACGTTCCCGGGTTATTTATTTAACACTGAGTTAGCGTCTAACTATGGTAAAATTACCTTGTATTTGACAGTTTAACTCAGTGTCAAATGTAACCCGGGAATTGTGCAAGTGGCCCTAAGCAATTTATAATTATGCTTGTGTTATAGGTGTTAGTCAACGATTCTAATACATAGAAATACTTAAATAGATACCAGAATAAATTTAATAAACACCCAGACCCGGAAATGCAGACACCTAAATGTTCGTCACAGAAATGGCTGCCCCCGTCGGGAATCGAATCGCGGTTGGTCGATGTTGTTAGGCGTGTACGCTAGCCACTTGACCAACGAAGCGAGGCGGTTGTTATTGTTTAGCTATCCAGGCGTATAACTTTTTTTGGTGGTAAGGCGGCTAAACTGCAAAGAGTGTTTGCTATATTTTAGTTCCCTAAATTCAAATTGTCTAATAATAGTATTTAGAGCTGAAATTATTTTTATTGCTATTTTTTATATAGGATCGAAATGAGAGCGCTACAAAAGATCTACGGTGATGTGTTCGCCGATCGTCTTCCCACCAGTAAGATCAGAGAGAGAGAGTGGGATTGAAAAAAAGTGTTGCTATGAAAATGAGAAAGTGCTTCGTTGGTTCGGTCGTGTGGAAAGAAAGATAGATTGACTACACAAATATACAATGTGAATGTGTAATTTTCCCGTGGGGCTGTGTCATGGGTTTCCATTGTTTAAATTGATGAACCTATAAAATCCGGCGTCGACGGGGTGCTCAGTTACAAGGTCCATTAATGCTGGTGTTCCACAGGGCTCTGTACTGTCACCTACTACTGTTACCAACTTTGACAACTTTGAAGATAAAGGCATAAGCAGATGCAAGACATACAAAACAACCTCGTTTAATTTAACTCATCGATAACACAAGTTTGTACTTTTTCACGGGTGTTCTATTGAACATTTTAATGTAACACCACTAATTTCTTTATACCACTGTTTTAACGCCGTAGACAAAAGTTTCATAAAAATCTCCTCGGCACTTTTGGGTTCCTGTAAGGTGCAATTGAACGAAAGTTTTTCATCCGAAACATTTAATTTTTTCATTCGAACTGAGATTTACTTCTTGACTCACTTCTCTCTGACGATATTGACTTTGGACCATATGTGGATCAAGATAGCAAAATAAGCAATAACAATAATAATAGAAACACTTAAATTTCAGAAAATAGTACAACATTATTTGACTTTCAAGTAAACAATGTAACGGGCATGCCTGATGGTATGACAATAGACACTGAAAATAATCTATGGGTGGCTTGCTACCAAGGCAGTAAGGTAAAATAATTTTAAAACTATGATTAGTATAACTAATAATAACTCCAGTAAAGCGGGTATTTATTGTTTTAGGGAACTAATCGTCATCATCACCATTAAACAAAATTTTGATAAATTAAATGTTACATTAATTGTTCTTTGAGCATATAAACAACTGTATACAATATTATCCACGGAGATAGAAGACCTAACTCTCGTAAAATGCTGTTCTATTTCAGAAGTTAATATCGTAACAAGTTTTATAAGAAAGCAAATAAACATGATTTAGGTGAGGCTATTCAAAACCTACTTCTCGACAGTAATTTAGAGATTATTTCAGGCTTCTTTCGTCTTTTACTCCCCTAGTTTCCTAAACAAACATGACTGAACTACGACATCAGCAACCATGAGTGTGCCTTTTAGTCTAATAATAATTTATCATGATTTGTACCTCACCCTAATCAAATTAAATATATTTCGTACCTTGAACATTTAAAAAGTATCTTCACGCCCATATCCCCGAAGAAGTAGGCAGAGGTACAACCAAGGCACCCACGACTAGCCGAAGATACTAAGTCCCACAATGTGATAGGTGGCAAGCCTATCGCCAACCTTGAACATTTAATGCACTATATTATAACTATCCTTTGTTTAAAATAGTAATTCTTTAATTAGTTTTAAAATTAGTATAAATAGCCGTTAGCTAAAAAGTTTAACGCTGCCATCCTTGGATTATGCAAATTATTTCTTTTTTCTATAGCACAATAAAACTAATGATAATGTACGAGTAAGTATATTAATTTCTAATATTTGATGTTTTTTCATGTTTGCAAAATTAGCTCCTTGTTAACAATGTGAAATATCATGTATTTTGAATTGTCGGTGCAAAATAATTTTATAGTAATATTAAAAATGCTTTATTTTTGATACGATACGTTCGTGTTACTTAAGAAATGATTAGGGATGAAACGATACGAGTAAATCTCTCTCTCGATATCGATAAAAAACTCGATACTTTTCTCTGATACCAAGTGCTTTTAGTATCGATACTTTGAAATGGAGTATCGAGTAGGTATAGGTAGAAAGTACCTACTCATATCAGTAAATTTTATAATTTACGGAAATTAAAATAATGGATGTTTATTTTTTAACATTGAAAAAAAAACGTTTATCGTAAATTGAAGCTTCTAAGCGCATCCTAGGCTTAGTTTTGTGTAGTTAGCAACCTTGGCAGTTATTTACCTATGCCCGAAAAAAGTTGAACCGAAATACATTTACAACATATGTTATTTTTTTAGTAGCACCACGAAATCGGACTTTTTTTCTTAAATTATTATGAAGGTGACGTGTTGTACTAGCGCTTACCCGCATCACTCATGGTCGGGAGTTACTCAAAAATTATTATTATATGAAAAAAAAGTATAAAAAAGTAAAGGTAGAGGTAGGCAGAGGCACGACTGGAAAAACCCAATTTTCTTTTTTTGCCCAACCCGGGATTCGAACCCGGGACCTCATGCAGTCAAGTCCAACAACTGAACCGCTAGACCACAGAGGCGATATCATTTCATGGTAGAATATTGTTAGTACTTTCAACTTTGCTACGGTTTTTACTCTAAATTTTCTAAAAAGGATACGATACAAGTAAGTATCGATACTTTGTGATCGATACTGAGTAAGTATCGATACTTGACGACCACTGATACTTGAGAGATCAGTGAACAAGCGCATGGCTCTCCTAACAGTAAGAGATAACCGTGGCCTATAGACCCCATAGATGTTCCAGTTCTGTGGCTAGGATGTTAGGCCTACCAAGTGTACCGGGGCAGCCGGGTTGGACCATGACAGTCATCTCTACCCAGGTATGTTGCTGCTCAGCATTCTACTAACAGTAAAAAGCCCGAGAGATTTCTCAGAAGCCTGAACACGGTTAGGATATATTTGCAGATTTTCAGGCATAGCGTCTAGTGATTGACGTATTCCAAACCTATTGGTAATATAGTTAATATATACGGACTTTTGCTGGATATCGCTAATTATAAGTTTTACACTACGTTATCTTTCCTGAATACAAATGTTTTATTTTCCGCTAAAATGAGTAGGTAGACAATAAATGAAAGTCATTTCTTTTAGGTTATCAAAATAGATACAAAAACTGGGAAGCTATTGGAGCAATACCAGTTGCCAGTGAGCCGCGTGACGTCGGTGATGTGGGGCGGCCGCAACTTGTCGACATTATACGTCACTACCAGCAGGGTAGACTTAACTGCAGCGCAACTAGCCCGGGAACCCGAAGCTGGATCTCTATTTACTATAGAGGGGACTGGGGCTAAAGGGTATCCGCAGAACCAGTTTGTGTTCCCTAATGCTGATAAATATTAAAATTATCATTTTACCTTTCGTAGTATTATTACTATTGAATCTCGGTCAAGTTTAGTTTATGATCCAGTTATAGTATGATTTAGCAAAATAGGGTTTATAAATTATTCAAATTAAGTCGAAAGCCATCTCAGAAAGTCACGTTGGAGTCTTGGGTAAAGCAGTCTTAAGCTCATAGATTACTTTTTTAATGACTTCTTCACTAGTGCACGAAAACTGAACAAACTTATACAAAGTTGACTAATTTTATGCAATACTTAAACGGAAATCAACAATTACAAAAAACCTAACTTTACACTAACCAAATTTCAATCCCAGCGGTGAAGCCGTTTAGTAGTTGAGATAAATACCGACAGCAGCGCCACTTAGGACATTTTAGGACGAAAGGGTCATTCACACAGATAATGGGGGTAGAAGATCCCCCGTAGTCCAACTAACCGTTTTCCCGAAGGAATCCTTCATTCTGATATTTTTAGTCGTTAGCCGTCATAGAAAGTCATGTCGGGGTTTTGGGTAAAGCAAACTCAAGCTCATCTAGTGAGATTTGGTGGCAACACGATACATTTTATTTCAGGAAATCAATACTTGCACTAAAACTGAAAGGAATTCTACAAAATGCAACCAAAATTGTCTAATTTCACTCAATATTTTCACGAAATTCAACAATTACGAAAAACTGCATCTATTTTTTTTTAATAAAAGTTTTATTTCCATTAAAAATTTTTTTTCGGAATCAGTGCGATGTTTCTCGAATGAGTAAAGCCTTTGATTTCGTGAAACATTCAAATTTATTAGACAAACTAGAAAAATATGGTGTCAGGAGTAAAGCTTGGAAGTGGATAGACAGCTACTTAGTCAATAGAAAACAATCTACGGAAAAAAATTATAATAAAAGGTATAAAAAAATTAACATTTGAAATTTAAAGTCCGTTCGTATTGGTGTACCACAGGGAAGTATTTCAGGCCCTTCGTTATTTTTAATATTTATTAATGACCTTCCAAAGTTAACTAAAAACCCTTACACATTATATGCTGACGACACAACTGTGCTTATTGAATATGGAAATATAAATAACTATGCAAATGACATTAAATATACATTAAATAAAATAACAGAATGGTTACACAATAATAATCTTAATGTTAACGTTGATACAATTTAACAATATTAATATGAAAAAAAAATACTTAAAAACTAATTGCTACATTAATATAATTGAATAAATAGAATCTATGAAATTTTTGTTATTACTTATGACACTTATTGTAATTGGAAATTGCGTATAGGTACAGTTAATTCTAAATTAGATAAATTTATTTATGCAATTAGACGTCTACACCAAGTGGTGTCAAAAGAGGCAGCGCTTAGTGCGTAATATGGTTACGTATTTTCTGTTCTGTATGTATATTAGGGGCATTTCTGTTTTTGTTTACAGATATCCGCATTTGTTTAAATTTAATACAGAAGATATACAACGACCCACTAGATTTGACAAAAAACTGTGTTTACCTAAATGTAGAGTCCAGGTGGTTCAAAAAAATGCTCCTTTTATGGTCATAAAAATATATAATAAAATACCCAAAAGCATAACGGAACTACCTATTAAGATATTTAAAAAAGAGTTGTCAAAATGGCTCAGAAAAAAATGCTATTATGATGTAAAAAATTACTTACACATAGAATGAAAATAGAACGAAAAATTTATTAGCAAATGGTTTATTGTATATTTTTTTTATATTTAATGAATAGGTATTACAAACGAATCATCAAATGTAGAAATAAAAAAAAATCACAAATAATTTTAGAATAGATCATTTGATTGAATTAAATTATAAAATGTAAATAAATCCAAAAGAAACAAATGAAAATATAAAATAATAAAAATAATTTAAAGAATGATTTGAGAAACTATAGCATTAAGATATAATAATGTTAATTTTAGCTTCACTTATAAAATTTTAAAACCAGTTAAGTCTAGTGGAATAAGCGAAACATAAATGATTGTTATAACACTTCCATGTACCCTATTTATACACAAATGAAGAGTTGTTATTATTGATATAAGTTTTACTTGTTAACCAGATGACACAATATAAATTTCCCGAGCTATTACTTTGTTCATGGTCTGGTCTGTGATTTTATTATTGATTTTTCTGACATTTAGGTGCAGAAGTCAATCTCACTTATGACAAGTATTACACTCGGCGGTCGTGCTAGGGTTGTCATCTCTGGCTTACATAAAAAAAGTAGGTAGTGAAATGAAATTTATTTTCAAGACAGCCTTATTCCCAATTTATATAAAAAACGGCTACACATTCCTCCGGACCAAAAGGGTTTCTCTTCAATCTTGATTTCATGCAAATTAGAAATTGGTCATTCTAAGTAGGTCCCTTATTATAAGTAGTCTTGAATACAACAGTGAATGATTAACATTTAGTTAATAGTAAACAATATTTTTTTGGAACTAATTGTCAATAATCCGATAGCACTATATTATACAGTGAATCCCTAGTTAACCTAGTTAATCGAATTAGCTGCACAACACTTCTTGTTTGCAATATAACCTAGGCTCGCCTCTTACGAGCTAACTAGCGGTGTGGCAAATGGACACACTACACATAGGAGCTAGACAAACACGGGGAAACAAATTATTTGTAATTTCAATTGAGTATTAGGCTTAAATTCCGGAGGGTCAACTATCTAAAGAAATGTATAATAGAGTCAGTATTAGGAAATAACAATACGATACTCTTAGAGAATACCTAAAGCACATTTGGACGGGTCGGGACGGGTCGCACTAATGCAATAATCCCACTAGATCACTTTCATACATTTTGTATGGAGTAACGCACACTGTGCAATTACGGGCCGGTTTTTCCGCGGTGCATTTTTACTTATTAAACGATATTAATAGTGTGATAGAGGAGCTAATGACATTTTAATGATAAAGTTTTCTATGTCAACTACCAAAAGCACCAATATCCGTACTGACGATATTAGAGTGGCTACTCTTCTTTTTTTGCGCTACTTTTGGTTCTGAGTAACAAAAATCCAATGCGATGCGTCTCGGTCCGTCTGAATAGGTTTTCAATGCGAAGCACCCCGACCCGACACACTCCGCTCCACCCGCAGTCTGCGCTATCCTTAAGAATGTCTTTTATTCTTGGAATTTTAGATTTGTCGATCCTTATTTTCGTCAAACCTGGAGTTTTTGTTGCGAATTACAGAGAATCCTCTCAGGTACAGACAGAGGCGGCAAGTAATCGTATGCTTGACAAGAAGTATACGTCACTTACGTGACCGTGTCTTCAGTTTGAAGAAAAATCTGTCACCCCTCCCTCTCGTGACTAATCGTAGTATTTTAAAGACCCCCTCCCCCCCCATAAACGGTTTACGTAGTTTGGGTACGTTCCCTAACTGTGTGAAGTTTCAGTTTAATTCAACATTGGGTAAAAATCACGTTCTAAAATTCCATTACAAGAATACGTCAAAAACGTAACTGTAGGTAGAAAGATAACTAACTAACAAAAGATATAAGGCTAACAATCCATGTTGAAAAGCAAAAGTTCCATAGGTAGTCCGAACCTTGTAGGAGTACCAACATAGAAAGCCTTGGCATCTGACTAGATGGTAGAGTCTCGCAGCGACTCGTCTGGATTGGTAGCACTACCTCATCTATTCCTGCTGCCATAACGTCAGTGTTTGCTTTTGACGTGTTCCGGTCCGAAGGATAACATTCCCGGTAAACTCACTTTTGTTCGGGGCCAAACATCCTGGCCTCAGGTCGGCAACGCACAGTTACCACCTTAAGTGTCTAGGCATCACGAAATCCGTCTGCTTGATTGACTTCCAATACCTTTAAAAAAAGCAGCTCCATTCTTCCCTATCATGACATTATTTTATTGCTAAAATACTAATAAAAACTATTAATGTTTATGCTAAGATAGTTATTGAAATAAAACCTTGAATATTACTTATTCTGTGATATTTGTTGCTTATAGGTCTCATAACATTAAAATATTCAGAAGCGTAGAAGGTTTTTCAGAAGCGTGTTATCAAAACAAAACAAAAACAATGCCTAATCTTGATAACCAAAAGTTCGTTGTGCTCGTTACAGCTCTATAGTTTCGAACTTGTCATGTGTTTTTTTAATTAACGACTTATTTATATCCTAGGTAATTAAGCAAGATAAGCGTCTTTTCACAAATTTCGATTGATAATTTTAAGATTTTCCACTTATTTACATGTATCCACTACAATTGTGGACAAATGATTTTTAACATCAGAATGTGGCTGTCCCGTTACCCACTGGATAAACTTATACATGACAAAAGTTATACATGATATAGGTTTTTGAATTATTTAATAACTTTGTATATTTTATTGAAAAGAAAATACAGTTTTTTTACATGTTTGCTGTCAATAATGCGATGTACAGTGTACTCTCTTAATACAATAAGTACTTTTTTATGATATTAGAAAGCAGACAAACAGACGAATTTTCTGATGATAAGAAATTCACGCCACATAGAGAAAGCAAAGGTAATGGTGCGTTGCCAAATTGAGGCCGAAATGTTAGAGCTCGAGCAAAAGTAAGTGCTACCTTATCCTCCGAACCGGAACCCGTCAACAGTAAGTATTCCTGCCGCCATAAAGTCAGCGCCTTTATGGCGGCAGGAATACTTAAGGCGGTAGTACCAATCCGGGCGAGTCGTTATAGTATCTCAAACAAAGTCATTAATTAGTCATTTGATTTTGTAACAGAAGTTAAGCCAAAAGTTCGTGTGTAATTAAATTCTACTAATTTTTAATATTTCTTGTGTTTAACATACACACAATTTGCGAAAGTCGCAGTAGAAGGGTTATAATAAGAAATGTGAGTAATTTACGAGTACATATAATCAATAACCAAATACATGTGTATCCCTACAATTAGTTAATCTCTTACACATAATACTTTATTGTATTATATATATTATTCTACTCGCGTTAAGAAAATAGTGACTCATCGCTGCCAAGCAGTCAAAATTAGAAAGTCGTGTTCACATTAACCAGTTGAAATGTGCCCTTTAAACGTCTATTCGCGTTAAGAATGTTAAAATGAGGTTTTGATAAACTCTTTCTTTTTAAAATATCAACCTTGTCATATATTGTTTTTTGTTAATTTTCTCTTGTGTCTATGAAAAATATATTCGATCTAATAAAATATGTTTAATTATTTTCTGAGACCTTAACAAAGAAAACAGTGACTCATCGTTGTCACGCAGCTAACCATGCCTCTAAATTAGAAAGTAGTGTCACTAGGTGAACTGTGCCCTTCAGACAGTACAGACTTGTTTTTTGCCAATTTTAAAAATGGAGACCTCACCTATTCGCAAAAATAAAAGTTAGTCAATAATTTATAGTGGAGAAAGACGAGTAATTTACAATATTTCAATAATTTTAAACAGTGTGGAAACAAAAACGTGACTATGGAGAATATAGTAGGGAACACGGCTAGAAAATACCGTTTATGAAATCATCAAAGAACGAAAAGAAAAGAATGACCTAAAATCGCCGGTAAAATAAAGAGCTCGACTATTTATGATTAACAAATTTGATGATTTAGTCAAGTGTGCTATAAGGAGAAAAGTGCATTCATTGTATTTAAAAAACGAGTACCTACCCGACATTAGACAAAGTTATGTCACAATGTAATGATGCAAATATTCCACCATTCAAACATACTACACTCCATAAAATACTCCATGAGCTTACTTTTGATTTTGCTAAACGGGAAAGCAGATCATTCTAACTAGAAAGAGACAACATTGTTATAAGGCGACGTAAATATCCAAGAAAAATGAAAGAACACAGGGAATCCAATAAAAATATATATTTTCTTGATGAAACGTGGGTAAACGCTGGACATGTTATAACAAAGCCATTAGTAGATTAGACGATCAAAAACAAGAAGGATGCTTATCTGGTTTATCTAATAGTCCGGGCGCTCCTACGTGAAAAGGTAAAAGGCTGATAGTCTTGCACATTGGAAGTGAAAAAGGATTTGTGATGATTGCTATCATTTGAATCCAAATCAACTAAAGATTACCACGAAGAAATAGGCGGCGAAAAATGTTAAACTGATTCAAAAATATCATGCCAAAACTTAAACCGGGAATTGTTGTCGTCATAGATAACGCACCTTATCACTCAGTTAAATTTGAGAAGATACCAACACCTCAATGGAATAAGCAGCTAATAATAGACTGACTTCAAAGAAAAGGTGTGACAGTGGATATGAGTTATTTAAAAAAAGGAACTTATGTTAAAAGTTGGCGAAATTGCCCCGCTATATAATACATATTTAATCTACGAAATCGCTAAAGCGAATGGCATAGAAATTCTCCGCCTGCCATCGTCTCATTGTAAACTCAACCCTATTGAGTTGGTGTGGGCCCAAAAAAAAATGAATTGCTGCCAATAATTCAACATTCAAA
The DNA here is from genome assembly GCA_002245475.1 of Calephelis virginiensis. Lineage (NCBI taxonomy): Eukaryota > Metazoa > Arthropoda > Insecta > Lepidoptera > Riodinidae > Calephelis > Calephelis virginiensis. The sequence continues at coordinate 21,394 of NJDC01004993.1, forward strand.
CTTAAAGATGTAGAACAGCTGTTTTATGGTGCAACAATAGACTCTAACAAATGGAAGAATAGCTGTAACCATGTCAATGAAGAAAAGAACATGTGGGACTTAGATGATACTCGTATTATGGAACACGCGGTGCAGAATTCTTTTATTATACATGTTAATAAAATAATACCCGACAAAGTTTCGAAATATGCTTTCTTAAGCATGCATTACACGATGGTTGTGCTTCTGCAATAAGTATAAGTCGTTGCCTGTGGTGAAGTCGGTGAATAATGTTCATGGAAGTAAGTAGGTAAATTTTATCAGTTCGCTGACCTTTTAAAGAACAAATGAAGCTATCACGGTTCGACCAGTTTATGGAGTTCATGGAGTCCAAGATGCAAATCTATCGGCTACCCTACTCTCGAGACCGGAACATGACCGATTCATTGTAGTGGCAGGAATAAGTAAGACAAATAACGTTGTAAACTCATATTTATATTCTTGGGAATATGGATTGACATAACCTGAAATCTTAGTAGAATCCAAGACACTGCCCTGACGACTACAACATAATAATGTTAACAGTTGTGCGGTTTCCTCACTTTTCACAAAGATATTAAGGCCCCATACTTAGTCAGCTAGAAGAGCCAATCAGTGCACTCCCCCGTTCCATGATTACTATGAAATATTGCGCTCTAAAGTAAATGTCTTAAGCGCCAAATCTCTATTTTTGACACTGTAAAAGTAATTTAAAAAATATAAAAACTGAAACAGTTATCTTTTAGGTATAATACTTATCTATGTTTTTGTTAAATCTGGTGTCGATATTTTCATAATTGAAGTAGACAGATGGGTTTTGCTTTCAAAAAAGGGTTTTTGATTTTCTTCTATTGAGCAAAGTGAAATGAATCGTGTTTTGGAAACACTATTCTTATAAAGCAAATTAATGTTAATCTAGTGTATTTTTGTCGCCAAGATCCATAATTGATTTGTATGAAAAAAACAGTATATTGCTGACGTATTTTAGCATACATGGCCCCTTAAGGAAACTTAAACCAAAGTAACCGATTATCATTCGTTAAAAAATTAAAATTAAATTTTTAAAAAATCATTTTTTAGCTTAGCTACGTATTTAGTAATTAGCTTTATGACACAATAAATTGGTCGACACGTTAAGTGTCGTTTTATCTACATGAAGACATGCGCGATAGCAGGCTAGAAACATTAACTAGTAACTTCAGGTTCTAAACGGACCTAATTCTAGTATTTTTTTCTGAAAAAATGTTTTGTAAAAAAATACAGATTATCTGTACATGTATTCTTCTGTATTATATTTCTAATTCTGAAAGTCAACCATCAAGAGCTTCAATAAAAAATGTACGTATTTCAAGAACTATGTTATATGTAAATGCCCTATTTGTTTGGGCAATAACTTTGTAAATAACAACAATAACAATAACTTGTACTTTAACAAATTTAAAAAAATATGTAGATGTCTTTCAATCCGTATCGGTAATCGAAATAATCGAATAGATAAGCAGAGTTGCAACCAGCGCATCCACCACTAGGGAAAGGCGATTTTTGTCAAATCTGTTTTAAAATTTCGATGTTTCAGATATACGGTGTTGGACAACGCTACGAAGAGCCCTATTGGGCAGAGGATGAACAGGCTCTATATTGGGCTGATACCGAAGGGCGTACAATTTTCAGATTGGATACTAGAACTGGAAAAATCACCAGTCGAGTTATTGGTAAGATACCTTATGTTACCTTACGTTTTCAAATGGATGAGTTAACCAAAGAGTATATAAATACTACGTAATAAGAGGCGGGACTTCCATAGATACATAACAAACCCGAATTTGTATAAAGTTTACTTGAAAAAGTATAACCCGTATAATTTGAAAGTAAGTAAGTAAGGAAAAAAATCTATATCTATAAAGATAAAAATTAAGTTATTATCTTTCTAGATAGGTAACTTTATAGTTAATTAGGTTTGTAAAAGACACTTACACATATCAATATTTGAAATTAATTAAAAATTTCAAGAAGTTTCTCCACTTTTCTAGGCTTTCTTCATTCCTGATATTGGCTTCATGAGCATGGACCCCAAAGGGTAGGCAGAGGCACAATCAGAGCACCTACGACCAGCCAAATATTTTACATTATACTGTTTTATTATTTTATAACATTAGAAACGTTTTTTTCTCCTATTCATTTAAGTGCAGTACTGAAATCAATCACACACACGCACATAGGCGCGTACATACACACAGGCGCATACACACTTACACACTTTAAACGTATGACACCCCTTATTCCGTCAGGGGCTAAAAATACATTTACTTCCTTTGTCTCCGAAACCGGCGTGTTTGTATGAAAAGGGTTATGAATGTGAAGGAAGCAAGACAGGTTTGTCAGGATCGTGAGGTCTGGCACTCGATACTCTCTGCCTACCCCGTAAGGGACTTGGCGTGAAGATATGTATGTATGTATGTACTTCCTTTACTTTTTTTTGCAGGCTATGGACTTGTCAGTTTGATTGTCAGAGTAAAGAATTATCCCAAACTATTACTAGTTAGTGTTCGAGCGGAGCTGTACTTACTTGCTTGGGATTCTCCGAAGAATGATCGATCATTGCGATTGCTAACTGCTGTGGATATCGGAAAACCTGACAACAGGTTTTGTGATGGTAAAGTTGATGCCAAAGGAAGATTGTGGGCCGGTAAGTTGGGTATTTTTCTTTAGTGTATATATTAGTTAGGTTTGTCGTTACGAAAACTATATTTACATTTTATTTCGTCTGTTCAGGACTACAGTCTGGTGGGTAAGTTAAGAGTATTTAAGAAACTTGTGAAACAATAGCAATATGATATTGATGTTGTATGGGGCTGAATTCATTCTTATGCTACAGGGCATTAAAGATTCAAATAGGCACAATTTAAAAACAAAACAAAAACCTGACTGCTAAGTTCTACCTGTGAAAGTGACTGTGCAGGTAACCCAGTGTCACTTTCACAGTGCACTATCATAGCGATTGCAACAATACCTTATGCCACTAACGACACGTACATAAGGCAATCTACATACAAAGTGCGCTTGAACAACGCACACATAAACATCGCTCACGGGTACGATATTTTTAACGAATCGAGATTTCTGCGAGTGCGATTGGCATTCGCTTGAGATACGATTATAAGTAAACTCTTTATGCAAAAATAAAATAACAGTAAAAGGTATTCACCTATATATTAACACGCTAAATGCGCCTTGCGTAGTAGGCAGAAAATATTGAGTATCATACGTCTCCTCCACATTCATTAGTCGGTTTCGGACGCACCAAATGAATCCAATGCGAGTGTTGTTACCACAACATCCGCTTGTTTGTGCTAAAATATAGCAAAGGCCAAAGTTATAGTAATTGTTCAGTGGACAACAACAGTGAATTAAAAACAGAAAAGTTTTAATACTATTATATAAACATACTACAAGATATATCTTGGTTACCGGTAAATTTGTTTTGCCGTTTCTCTTCTGACTTGCTTGGATTGGAGAGGGTGATAAGTAGTTTACTGTAGATAGGATTTAAACTTAATCGCATTTTTAAATATTTGTAATAAATAATGAAACTTCTTATAAATATAAATAAACAATTTGAGTCAATTTACAATAAAGATCTTTTTTTCATTTCTATGAATGATAGAATGTTTGCGTAGAGCGTACTACCATTACATTAAATAATTTTAATTTCATTTCGTTAAAATATTTTAGAAATTACTAGTTTACATTTCCATTTTTCCTGGTTCATTCCCATCAGCAAACCAAACAGATAAATAAGTACGTGTGCCACTACTAATTTTTTGTGCTATAGGTATGCCAAAGATGACCCTAGCGCGACCGCCGAGTACAGTTGTCAAAAGTTAAAAAGAAGCATGAGATTGACTTCTGTACCTGCATAATATATTTCGTACTTGTACGTTTAAATCCTGTTTTAGCGATTAAAATAGAAATCTACACACACAAATACGTATACATACGGTCTAAAGACATAACTTCTTCTTTAAAGCAGACGAGTGAAAATTGGGCAAAATGGCTTTACATTAGCAATAACTTCACAAGTCAGTTGGGTTAGACCTTTTCTTTGTACAAGAGGAGGCAAATAAGCAAGTGGGTCACCTGATAGAAAGTGATCACCTGCGTCCACGGATATCCGCAACACCACGGTAACACAGATGTTGCCGACCTGTAAGAAATGAGTACGCTCTTTTCTAGAAGGTCCCTAAGTCATAATCGTTTGGGAATACCGCCTTCGGTAACTGATTCCACAAAGGTGTTATGCGGGGTAAGAAATGTCTTCGGAAACGCACACTTGTAGATCGCCACGCATCGAGATGATGGGCATGATACTTTAAGCTCTGACGCGATGTCCGAAGGTGGAAATCAGCGGCTGGAATTAAACCAAACAACTCCTGAGAGCATTCCCCATGATAGATGCGGTACAGAACACTGAGTGACCCACCATCTCTACTCAACGCCAAGGAATCAAGCCGATTTGTAATTGCCCGGCCATTGACAATTCGAGTTGCTCTACGTTGAATGCGTTCAAACGGAAGGAGCTGGTACAATTAAGCCCCTGCCTAGAGTTGAGAGCAGTACTCCATATGAGGCCGAATTTACGCTTTGCATAGTTGTAAGCGATGGGTCGGCTTGAAATACTGTCTCGCTTTACTATTTACCTATCTATAATTTCGTAAAAATAGAAAACGTTTGTTAAACATCGATCATATAAGCAGCTTTTATGACAAGTTTATGTAAGTGACTACCTACTAACGCTGGTACTCAGAATCAAGCTTATTTTTGTCACATTTTTAAATATAGTTTTTTATGTCTAATGACAGCAAACCAGTAGGTACATACAACACGAGACGCATATAAGGGGATGAATAGAGTATCTACTCAGCTACACTACACCGTCGCCGCCGGTCTCGGCGACGAAGACCTCTCTTGCGCCCGGCGCCTAACGCAGAGCGACGAGCCACAAATACTCCTCCACCAAGTCCACCCAGTAACCAGAACGCAGAACCAAGTCGCGGTACGGTCTCCCAGGAGACAGCCCTTGATGCTGGCGTTGTAGGTAACAGCCCAATCCATCTAAATAATGATGTCTCGGGCTGAGCACTCTGCTCGGCCCACAAAGTTCGGTGAAGTTGTAAAAAATCGTAAGAATCTACTAAGAAAAAAATTCTACTCAGCATTGCGTTGTTGAGTCGAATCAGTAAGTGCCCTTCTTGATTGCTTCCAATTAAAAAAAATATGCGAGGAAGTAGGTAGGTAGGTAGGAGAAGTACAAGACAATTAAAATAAGTCATGTAATTTTTTATCAGGGACTATTGGTGAATCAAAAGACGGTAATGATACGATGGATATGGCATCACTGTATCTGATATGTCAAACTAACTACAAATATCCGGAAATCAAATTAAGACCGGTAACCATTTCCAACGGCATCGCTTGGACCTCGGACAATAAATACATGTATTACACGGATTCGGGGACGAAAAAGATTGATGTGTTTGATTTTGATCTAAAAACTGGATACATAAGTAAATATGTTTTTATTCAAATATTTACAAATAGCCCTATAAAAACTATCAACAGGATAAACCTCCGTTTTACTAAAAACTGTCTTGTCTGTCATAGAAAATGCAAACCATCGCTGAAAACAAATCAGTGTCTAAAATTGGAATCCAAATTAATAACATGTTGACAAGTTATTCACGTTTAGCTTGTTATTAGTTGGATGTCAATTCAAATTTCAAAACATTTTTATTAGTAAAACGGAGGCTTATCCTGTTGTTACCGTCTTATAAAAAAATATAAGCGCTCGTTGAAAACGCGTTTTACTAAACAGTGTCTAAAATTGAAATCTCAACCAATAACATGTTGACACGACATCCACGTACAGCTTGTTATTGGTTGGAAGTCAATTTAAACAGTCTTTAGCTAAACAAGCGTCTATTTTTGTAGTAAGGCTGCTAAGCTTTAAAGAGTGCTATATTTTAGTCTTTCAAATTGTCTAATAATAACAGTATTTAGAAATGAAATTATTTTTGTTGACATTTTATATATTATATATAATATGATCGAAATGAGAACGGTACAAACGATCTGTGCTGTTGCGTTGACCGATCGCCTTCCAAGCAGCAATATTAGAGAGAGAGAGAGAGAGAGAGAGAGAGAGAGAGGGAGAGAGAGTGAGAGAGGGGGGAGAGAGGGAGGGAGAGAGGGAGAGAGAGAGAGAGGGAGGGGAGAGAGAGAGATAGAGATAGAGAGAGAGAGAGAGAGAGAGAGAAACAAACTTCTGCTTTTTGGATTTATAACGTCTAGTGTTAGATGCATTTTTATATTTGTAAAAAGAGCACCATTGTACAGTATCTTGCTAAATCTTGTTCCATACTTATACTTGTATTGTATTGTATTAATATCTTGCTACCATCATACGAATGCCGTAGTCAGAAATTTCAGAAAAACCTGACTTAGACCATGTTGAGAAAAAAATGGAAACACTTGTAATTTCAGAAAACAGAACAACATTTTTTGACTTTAAAGTAAACAATTTACCGGGTTCAACTGATGGAATGACAATAGATACCGAAAATAATCTATGGGTGGCCTGCTACAATGGCAGTAAGGTAAATAATATATTTTTTAATACCTATGATTAGTATAACTGCTAATATTTCTACGAAAGCGGGTATTTATTGTTTTTGGTAACAAATCATCACCCTTAAACAAAATATGAAATAAGTGTTCATTGATTTCTTCCATGCAATCACACAAATTATTCTTTTTATTGAACATTAACTGAGTGCAATATTTTCCACGAAGACAGAAGACCTAACTTTGGCAAAATTCTGTTCCATTTCAAAACTTAGTTAGCAAATGTTGTTACAAAATTTTTACAAGACAGCAAATAAACATGATTTAGGTGAGATAAACATTAGTATGAAAAATTTCTTAAAATCTCAATACTGAAAACCTTCTATCACCTACTTTATATTTCTTGACACTAATTTAGAGATTATCTCATTCTTCTTTGCTACTTTAACTTCCCTCGATTCCTAAACAATCATGACTGACTAGCGGCAATCCTTTTTTTGTAACAAAATCTGATTTCTTAATTTCTATTAAAACTGTTAATGCTAAATATAATATTTGATTAAATTTCCATAAAGTCTGTTGTTAAATTTTATTAACAAAGCTCCTATAATGTAAAATATATCAAGTTAGTTTTCATACATTTTTACTTACTGACAATCGGATGAACAGCACCAGTAGCCATATGAGTGTGCCTTTTATTTAAATAATAAAGCATGATTTTTACCTTACCTTTATAAGAAATTAATTAAATTAATTATCTTGAACATTTTGTGCACAATGTGACTACTCCTTTATTTGAAATAATAACTCTTTAATTAGTTTTAAATTTAACATAAATAGCCGTTAGCTAAAAAGTTTACGCTGCCATCCTTGGATTATGCAAACCATTTCTTTTTTTTATTCCACATAAAAAATGACGATATATTAATTTCTAATGTTTGATGATTTTTCTTGGTTGTAAAATTTACTACTTGCTTATCATGTAACAATGTGACATATCATGTATTTTTAATAGTCGGTGCAAAATAAATTTTTAGTAATATTAAATATGCTTAATTTTTGGTACGATTTTTAAATGTCGCTTAAGAAATGAATGCATTTAGGAATTACCACAAAATGTAACGAAAACTAATCGTAAAATACGTTTGAATGTTTATTAGTTAACAAACATCTACTATCTACTTGCACCTAGCTACTTGCATCATCATGTTTGAAGAGTCGTCAAGAGACGCATATTTCTTACTTTCAGTAATTTCGCTTATAAAATAAGATACTAAGCTAATTAAGAGACAATGATAATACAACAATATATAGTAATTATAAAGTATAATAACAGAACAACAATATAACAATATATCATGATATAATAATAACACCCTAGCCTAAGCTATCCTGCAAATAGCTTTACTCTGTTTATGTATGTATTAATACGTGATGCCAAAACTTTGAACCCCTTTTTTACGAAAATTGCGCAAACGGAGGAGTATAAAATTTGGCACACTTAAAGTTTATGTGTAGGAGAATAGCAGAACGCTAATATTTTTCAATAATAATGTTTATAAAGTACATTAAACCAATAAATAAAACATTATCCACACTACCATGCATTTGACACACACAAAAAAAATGTTGATAACGATAAAAGATCACAGATGGCGCACTAAAAAGTTTGGAAACAAAGTAGTTGGTATTCAGAAATGAAGATGGTGTTCTTATTAACAAGATATTAAAATTTATTATGGTCGTATTTTGACCAATGGGCGACCACTAGTTTAACGAAATAGACTATGCAAACATTAGTTACAATCTCACACGCTAGGTCATCCATCAATCACAGCAGTGACTGTAGAAAAACTGACAGCTGCAATACCTACCACATTATAGACGTCTAACGTAGTGACGTGAATGAGGACGTTATGAGGACAAGAAGGAATCAAGCCAATCAACACCTATCACCACCTTTCTTGAAAAACACAGATTCTGTAACACGCCACGCCACGCTGGTTCGGAATAAACGGCTTTGGCGAGTGTTGGAACTGCGAAGTTGATACAGATGTAAGCACTTTCTGGTTTGATTTACGAGGCAATGGACTGCGACTCTGTCTTCTAGCGGGTGTAATTCCTTGCTTAATCCAAGGATTGAGCAAGGAATTTTCCAGGGTAACTCCACGAGTCCATTGTGGTTTTCTTTGACTTTCAAAACTTGGAGTACATTATTGAGGGATTGGAAGATAGGCTTTCGATTGCGTAGAGGAAATAGCAATGTTGTAAATAGCGCATATTTATAACTTTCGAGATGTCTTTCAGTTTTTTTTTTAGATGTCAGCCAAGCAGCACACGGCTATCGCGTTGGTAAGAGATAACGGTGGCTTATAGACACCACAGATGTTACAGGTGTGTCACTATACTATGGCTGAGATATCAGGCTTATTATGCAAGTCTAACGACTCCCCTTCCCTTCGGGTTGGAACATGATATAGTCATTATGGTGGCAGGAATAAGTAAGTCATTGGATTCATACCTGCACAAGTTGCTGTACATCACTCTACCACCAGTGAAAAGCCCGAGAGATATCTCAGAAGCTAAAATGGACGTAGTTAAGCAGAAAGAACCCAACCAACGTAAACATTAAAATTGAGTGAAAAATAACTAAAGAGGTCGTAAAGTTTATAATACTTTCGTTCAGTAAAAGATCGTACAGATAAACAAAGTATATTTGTATAATAATTAAATACCAACCTAAATGTATGGCCAGTACATATTATTGTAAATATATAAACTTCAAAGGCAATCATCTCAAAACTAGTTAGATGTGGGTCCTTTTTGCTTAACTAAGTCCAATTGTTCAGTAATTGTTTCAGGTTATTAATCTATTCCACAGTCCTAAAGTTATATCACATAATATCGTTACTATATAGAGACTTGCTGGACATCGTTGGTTTTAAGTTTTATACAACGTTATGGATTCTCAATGCAAAAGTTTTATTTACCGCTATTTTTTTTAGGTATGAATATACTAAATCAAAGCCATTTCTTTTAGGTTATCAAAATAGATACAAAAACTGGGAAGCTGTTGGAGCAATACCATTTACCAGCGAGCTACGTGACGTCGGTAATGTGGGGAGGCCGCCACTTGTCGACATTATACGTCACTACCAGCAGGGTCGAATTAACTGCAGCGCAACTAGCCAGGGAACCCGAAGCCGGATCTCTATTTACCATAGAGGGTACCGGGGCTAAAGGGTATCCACAGAACCAGTTTGTGTTCCCTAATGCTGATAAATATTAAAATTATCATTTTACCTTTCGTAGTATTATTACTATTGAATCTCGGTCAAATTTAATTTTGCAACCAGTTACACGATTTAGCAAAATAGGGCTTATAATTTATTCAAAGTTAGTCGATATCCGACATAGAAAGTCATGTCGGGGTCTAGGGTCAAGCAGTGCAATGAGCACTCACTCAAGCTCATTTAGTGAGATTTGGTGACAACACAATACATTAATTTTTGTCATGAATACTTCACAAGTGTACTAAAACTTAACAAAATTTTACAAAATGCAACCAAAATTGCCAAATTTCACTCAATACTTTCATGAAATTCAAGAATTAACAGCGTTGATCCGGGCTCCTTTGCCGAATAGACCATCTACCTTACCTATTCCCGCCGCCATAACATCAGCGCTTTCCGTTGACGTGTTCGGGTTTGGAGGATAAGGTAGCCGGTAAACTTACTTTTGCTCTAACCCTAAGGTTGACAACTCACCTTTGGAGTCTCCAGGCGGTGTGAATATCTTACCATCAGGCAATCCGTCTGCTTGTTTGCCTTTCAATGTCATAAAAATTAAAAAAAAAACATAAAATTTCGAAAAACTGTATATATATTTGCTGTTAATAGTTTTTTTTTCATTAATAGTCATTTTTTCTTCAAGAATCTTATGTGTGCCAAGAACGGCTATCATTATTTTTTAGCAACTAAGCAGATTTGGAAACAAAATTTAGCATTTTCTCCATGTAAAAATGGCATCATTGAATTTTTCATTAAAATCTGAAAATCTTTGACAATAGTATACGAAACTAGAAAAATGCTTCACCAAATTCCGATGTTACTGGTAACTTGGATGGATTCATGAAAGATCTTTGATCACATTCCACAAGGCAGAAAGATTACCGATCGACGAAAATATATTGTACCGAGAGATTTCAGGACTAAAACACGTTGTTGCACGATCTACGGCGTAAGGCGGAGGAGGTTCTTCCCGATTTTTCTTCTTGTCTTCCCAGTTATTATCATAGAGGTCCGACCGCGAATGCTAGCCTGGTATTTCGGGCCCCGTATTTACTCTGGCGAGCAAAATTCCAGAAGTTTCCTTTCCTCACCCCGGTCCCAAACTTTATTCAATATTTTCTATAAAACATACATGTTCACAATACTTATTTATTTTAGGTCCTAGCCTAGGTCTAGATAGGTACCTACTTTTACACTGGGCTGTGCATCTGACCTCACTCCATTTCCAAATGGCGGCGAATTTTTGAAGTGAAAACTTCTACAGCGACGTTGCGCAGTTTTTTTGGAATGGGTAAAAACTTCTAAACTCGTGTCAAATCGTCAGAACGTAAGACGACGTGAGATCTAAAATAAAATGTAGATTCATTGCTGTTTTTGTATTGCTTAGATATTTCCGAAGAGCATAGGATGCTCAATGGATAATACGCCGCAATATACCTACCATTACATTCTCACAAGACAACATAATAGGAGATACGTATAATATCAACAGACATTGCTCTATTTGTTCCATCTTGAAAATAAGATTTATGTGTAGACGAGCAATGTTCGATGTACAGTTAATATGACGACGCTCCTAGCCGTCACGTGGTTTTAATTTAGTGAGTTTTTATCAAGCCAAACGCAGGTTATTGATATGAAAATAATATTGGTGCAAAAATGATAGTACCTACTTTCATACTAATATTTAAAGCACTTCGTGCAAAGTTCCATTCCAAAATGTCAAAAATGCACAACGTTAATATTCAAGTTTTCACTTCTGCTGGCACTCCCGGAGTGCAACCCGTCTTTTTTTATTGAAATGGCTAATATGTTGCTAACCTCGCAGTTTTTACAACTTCACCGGACTTCGCGGCGCCTTAATTTATACTGCCGTGCCCGCGCTTCACTTATACAAGCTAGGAGTGCGGTCGCATGTTCATTACATTCAGAACTTACGCTCTAACATCATTCCCAAGTCTTATTTTGCAAGAGTAAATAAAACTTACCAAAGTCAATGTTTTAACTCCACATAAAACTATTACCAGGTCATATGCAAGGGCGGATCCAGTCTTCATTTCAAGGGTCATATACTCGAGGTTTAGTCAGAGCGAGCTCCATATATATAGTATGACGTTAGACAATATACCTGTTTAATCAGTAACTTTTTATTCAATACTAGCCGAACTGGTGAACTTCATTCACTTGGCAATGATACTCTCTGCTTACCCTTCAGGGGAACTTGGCGTGAAGATATGTATGTATATCTAACCTGTAAGTTCAAACGTTTCTCTAAATTTTTGATCTATTTATTGTAAGCGCCCCAAATATATTTTATCTATAAATATTATTTTTTATTTTCTGTGTTTTATTATGAATAATACAGACTAAAATAAAATAAGCAGATATTAGCAACCATGCATTTAAATAGTGATACGCGAAATAATATAGTATTTTTTACATGGCACCTAGCAAACGAATTTGTTTTTAATTGCCTAGCGACGAAACCCGGGTTAAAAAAATCACATGACAAAAGTTTAATTGAAATTGTATATCTTGTTTACGCTTTTAGCAGGGATGGAAGGTACACCGCGGATGTAGAGAGGAGAGTGTGTGTCGGGAATAGTGTGAATGGAGCGGTGGGTAAGCTATTCCAAAGCGATGTTTGGGTCAAAAAGCTAGACTCACTTTGCATAATTATGTGCTTATCCCAACGTTATTGTATGGATGCGAGAGTTGGGTGCGTCAGAAAAAGCATGAAAGCAGGATTATTGCGGTCGAAATGAGAGCACTACGAAAAATCTGTGGTGTATCGCTCGCTGACCGCATTCGTAACAGTGAGATCCGAGAAAGAGTGCAATTGAAAAAGTGTTGGTTTTAAAATGCGAAAGGGCATGCTCCACTGGTTCGATCATGTGGAAAGAATGACAGATGAAAGATTGACAAAGAAGATAGGTATACAATGCGAATGTGGATGGATGTAGGTACTCGGGGAGGCCAAGGTTGACATTCCACGATCAGCTCACTCGGATATTATTCGAGGGTGGTGTCAAGAGTCTCCGAAACCGGCGTGTTTGTATGAAAAGGGTAATGAAAGTGAAGGAAGCCAGACAGGTTTATCAGGATCGTAAGGTCTGGCACTAGATACTTTCTGCCTACCCCGTAAGGGACTTGGCGTAAAGATATGTATGTATGTACGTAAAGTTTAATATAGTTCTATAGTATGGAAAGTTATTTAGTTTTCGAACATTTTTAAAAATTATATAAATTTTGTAAAAATTAAATTTCCAATCACATTGTGGGACTTAGTGTCTTCGGCTAGTCGTGGGTGCCTTGGTTGTACCTCTGCCTACCTCTTCAGGGATATGGGCGTGAAGATACTTTTTTTTTTTAATTTCCAAAACATCAAATTTTTGTATTATTATATACTTATATTTAAAAAAAAAGGCTTTAGGAGCAAAAATATAGATCAAGATAAGAAATAAAAATGTTACTTACAAATCTATACATGTACATAAATTAATCCCCATTTCACGTGGTCATCGCATCACGTCTCAACAGATAGACCAATATAGCTAATTCTTTTTTGTAGTGTTGGTAATTGGTATGAGAAGATTCTTATGAAAAAAAACCGGGAAAATACCAAGGAAAAACGGAGATCTTTTTTTGCAATGGCTAATACGTTGCTAACTGCGAGGTATTTACAACTTCACTGGAATATAGGAGAAATAATGCTGTAATTCATACTATTAGTAGCTGTGAAGATCAAGCAATGCAAAGTTCGTCGGTTTGGCTAGTTCTGTATATTTTTGAAATAGGACGATAGCAATGTCTTCTCAATACAACCCCTTTGATGTTAATGGATGATAGCATAGTTTATCCAAATTTTGAAAATAATATTCAATAAAAATAATAATATTAATATTCAAAATCATATTAATAATAATAACTTAATAAATATTTTTGTTTACATTTTAAGCTGCGATTTATATCATTTTAATTTTAAATAGGTAGTTTCTTTGTTATAAACAAGAAACCGAAATAGCACTTCTGCCACTAAACGAAATTTCATGCCCTGTTTTAGAGCTTCTGCGGATTACTTTTTTGCAAAAAAGAAGCTTTTATTTTAATTCAGATCGTTATCTATTTGCATGCAAAACTAGAATGGTTACAGTTATTTTTTACAATGAATAATTAAAAAAAAAGTTAACTTTCTTTAGAGAGCCACCCATCTACATACCATAGTTTTGAGTAGGTGTAATACAAAAGACATAATATTGTCAAATTTCGTTATTAGAAAAACAATAAATAAGAGTATTGCTATTTTATTCTTAAAAAAATCCTAAAACTATGCTTTAAATAATTAATTACAAACTTGGTAACAATGCTAACTGTTATAAAATTCAAGTTAGATACCTATTACGTGTTGATTAGTTTATTTTGAATTTGAATATCTGTTTAAATGAGACTAAAAAAATGCAAGAAATTATT
>NJDC01004994.1:0-16935 GCA_002245475.1 Calephelis virginiensis
AGACCTCTTGTGACAATTTATTTAGAAGTAGACTTTTCCCGCGGTTTTTACCGCAAGAAAAATAATTATTGATTTTTTTTTATAGAAGAGGAGGCAAACGAGCAAGTGGGTCGCCTGATGGAAAGTGATCACCTCCGCCCACGGACATTCGCAACACCGGGAGTATTACAGATGCGTTGCTCATTTCTTGAAGGTTCCTAAGTCATAATCGTTTGGGAATACCGCCCTCGGTAACTAATTCCACAAATGTGTTATACGGGGTAAAAAATGTCTTCGGAATCGCACAGTTGTAGACCGCCACGCATCGAGATGATGGGCATGATACCTTAAGCTCTGACGCGATGTTCGAAGGTGGAAATCAGCGGCTGGAATCAAACCAAACAACTCCTCAGAGCATTCCCCATGATAAATGCGGTAGAGAACACTGAGTAACCCAACATCTCTACGCAACGCTAAAGAATCAAGCCGATTGGTAATTGCCCGGTCATTGACAATTCGAATTGCTCTACGTTGAATGCGGTCAAACGGAAGGAGCTTTTAAAGTCATTTAGCATAGCACAGAGACATTATATTATCGATTGCCTATTTCGATTGCTGTATTATTTTGCTGGTACCACTATTTTAAAATGATATATCTAAACTGATACCATCTTCTTCTACCAGGGATAGTTGATTTTTATTACTACTGTAATTCTTTCATATACTTTAGATGCTCCAAAATTCTTGTATTTGTGATAATCTTTGCTCTTCGCAACTAAGACCATATCCAACTCTACAACACACGTGACATCCGTCCGTCGTCCATCCGTCCTCGCATGAATACTCATATACCTTCTCTCCTTTTTATATCCTTTAAAATCCATCTGCTCTCATTAATCTCCCTGAACGTTTAATCTTTATGCAATCGATTGACTCAGCGTAAAGTTCTTAGTCATAATTTAAAATGTCGTTTTTGTGTATCTCACTCCCAAAATTATTCCACCTCTTTTATATTCTATTTCGTCAAGGTATCCACTTTCTTTTAAGGTCCATGATAACCCTAATCTGTCAATCTTCAAAAAAAAACAGTTGAAAAAAATGTTTGGTATAACTCACAGAATAACTTTTGCCAGTGAAGCTTCTAATTTGTAAAGATTAATTATTTTATATTCATTATTTTACAATTTGTTATTTTTATTAAAGTATCTTCACGCCCATATCCGAAGAGGTAGGCAGAGGTACAACCAAGGCACCCACGACTAGTCGAAGATACTAAGTCCCACAATGTGATAGGTGGCAAGCCTATCGCCAACCGGGCACAATTCCAATCCCGACCAACATTTTTTTATTAGAAAATTGGAAAAATCAAATTTTCTTTTTGTTGGCCGACCCGGGATTCGAACCCGGGACCTCATGCAGTCAAGTCCAACACCCGGACCGCTAGACCACAGAGGCGATATTTTTATTATTATCTTTTTTATCTGTCTTGTTTTTATTTTATTATTATCTTCTGTATCTACCTTCCACTGTTTCTTAACACAGTCTAAGTTTTGGGTTGGATAGAAATCTGTATACTGAGAATTTCTTTGACTTTTTTGTTGTTGTTGTTTTATGTATCAATAACCACGTATTCTAAAAGAACATGTACTTTTTTATGTTATAGGAAGGCAAACAAGCAGACGGATTTCCTGATGTTAAGAAATTAACGCCGCCTAGAGACACCAAAGACGGTAATGGTGCGTTGCCAACCTGAGGTCAGTATGTTAGGCCTCGAGCAAAAGTAAGTTTACCGGCTACCTTACCCTCCGAACCGCAACACGTTATGGCGGCAGGAATAGGTAAGGCGGTGGTACCAATCCGGGTGAGTCGCTGCGAAACTCTACCACCTAATAAAAAAATATAAAAAATTAAACAAATAAATAAAACCCTAATTATAACAAAGTTGTATGTTTAGGAAAAACTAGCCTGAGTTTTTCAGCACTGCTTTACCTTTTCCAGCCGTCATAGCTTTCGCCGATATCGTGTTTTGGATTATAGGTATGTTACGGAGGTAGCTGGTAGACTTACACAAGAGGTTAAACGTCCTAACCTGTGTCTAGAGATTGTACGTATTTCAAATTTATATCCTGGCCTTAAAGCAGGCCGTTCCTTTTTGATTTGAAAACAACTGTATCGTAATTCTCTTAAAATGCGGCTTTAGGAAACAAATTTCTTTGTGCAGTACGAAAAATGAAATAAAGAACAGACCTTTAATAAAACCAAATCGTATTTTTTCCAAATCTTTTAATATGTAAATATGAATATTATCTCTACACTACCCACAAAGCCGTTAACCAAAACGTAAACAAAGATTCACTTTCATTAGATGAGCTATTTCATGAATAAACATAATAAAACAGCGGAAGGTCGCTACGGACTGATTTACAGCGCGCCGGTCGCTGAATGCTTTCCTGTAGGGCTAGCATGGGTTTTCGTAACCAAATAAATTAAGAATAGAGATGTTCAAGTATATAATATTAGATATTTATTCATCCCATTTGTGAAATTCAGCGTACGATAAATTTAATTGTTGATTTAGGCATGACAAAAATATGTGACGTTAGTAACATACAAAACGTATGTTATGTTTGTTAATGTGATATTTTCACAAATTTTGTTTAACAAATGCCCACTCACATTGTTGAAAAAAATTATAAATTCTTAAATATATTATTGTTTTTAGATTCAATTGAATGGTTTATTTACAAAGGGGTTTTCTATGGTAAGGAATACAAATTGTCTATTTATCTAGATTAGCCAACTCATGGCTGGTTGAAGCTGCATTCTTAATTGAGATTTAGTAACATTTCTTGATTACGCCACAGCCAGATATAAGATCTCTTAATGTTTGAGCAAAAATTTATTTATATAATAGAAATTAGTGGTATCATGTAATTTATAATTGAGTATCGAGTTAATGTAAATTTTCTTTTCTCTATAAATCGTTAAATGTTTGTGCTAGCCCTTGTATGTTCAAAAACACATACACAGTACATCGTAATCTACCTCGCTTGTTCAAACCATGAATCGCCAGGAAATTGCTCAATTTTTCAACTTTCAAAATGTATTCTTCAATAGCAATAACTCTGTCAAAAATGCTTTTTGAAATAACTTTTTCAAAGTGCCTTTAATTTGGTACAAGTGTTGGTATTTTTGTAAAACTATTAAGGGATATTATCTTTTGACTTATCTTACGACTGAATTGAATGTGTTTTTTTATATGATTATATTATTAAAGGAATTAGGTACATTTTTTTTTATTATTACTAAGCAGTAGTAGAAAAGTCACTTTGAGGTTTCGCCTCAGTCATCTAGCCAGCCAGACATTAGTAATTTTTTTCATTAATTTTGATTATCTAAGAACATGTTTAACGAATTTAAATTGATAAATAAACAATTTTTGCAATTACGTCTAATAGTAAATAATAATATATTACCTTCTAAATCATAAAAAAATTCTTAACTATATTCTTAAATACTTTTTAGTCACTCTATTAGACAGTTAATAATATTTTTGGACAAATCGCGCAAATCGAACAAACCATAATATATGTGGTGTTCTGAATGTTACTCAACTACGCTAGTACAATTAAAAACATTAAAACATTATTAATTTTATTAATATTACACTATTAAAATTTTAATGAACGCGCAAACTAAAGCAGACAGACATATCTATAAATGTTTATACCTATTGCTTTAAGGCAAACTCTACTAATGCAGTGATCAAACATAGACACAAAGATATTGTTACACCATGGTATCACCAGTGGCCGCCCCAGACAATTACCTATTGTTTCCATCTTCGTATTGTATTGCAGATCAAATGCAAAATAATGGACCCTCCTCACAACTCATATTCGCTAAACTCGACAATTTGCCTAAACTATGAATCTGTCAAATGTAATCTCCTTGATGCGGGCTCGAAGAACGGATTATCATATCGCATGAATATTTTATACGATGCCCTGATTCAATTAGGGTATGCTGCGTTGTACCACAAGTTCGAAATTAGATGGAGACTCCTGAGGAGTCAATCTAATTATTTGTAATTTTTCTTACCGAGGGGACAAAAAGTTCTGTAATAGAAAACAGAATTATAAACAAATTCATTTTTTGTTAGATTAAAGCTGTATTTTTTTTATGATATTGGAAGGCAAACAAGCGAAAGGATTTCCTGTTGGTAAGAAATTCACGCCGCCCAGAGACACCAAAGGTGGTAATGGTGCGTTGCCAACCTGAGGCCGGGATGTTAGTCCTCGAGCAAAATTGAATTATCCTCCGAAGCCGAACACGTTAACGGCAAGCATTGGACGTTATGGCGGCTGGATTAGGTAAGGCGGTGGTACCAATCCGAATGAGTCGCTGCGAAACTCTACCACCTAGTCAGATGTTTTACGAGCTGCCTGGCAGGAAAGCAGATGATAAATTCGGCAAAGGAGCCCGGATCGACACGGGGAGCTTGTAATGCTTTTCAAAGAACAATTGAGAGCTATGCTAACTTCTCAGAACAATAAAATGAGGTCACTTTAACCAGCTCAGTACTAATCATATTCTGCAAATGCAAACACGATCTTAGTAGTACTTCGTTTATTCACACGGTATGCTTGTGTGTGATTGTTTTTCTTTTCTATTCTGAATCATAAACTGAGAAGATCAAAGTTTTTTTTGTAAATTCCTGTGTCATTTCATTCGTTTATTTGACACATCCCGCATTTATTTGTCTTCTTCTTCATCTTCTTCGCAATTTGACGTCTATTTTGCGTCTTAAATGTGAAATGGCTCTACTCTGCTCTTACCATCTTCTTCAGGAAGTCCAACAACTTCAAAACGTCGCTGTAGGCTTCGAAAAGTAAACTCGAGTTACTTTACCAATATCTGTTTACATTCTTGCATTTGATAATCACTTAAGCGATGTCTTTTCTGCCACCATACAGGCTCTGCACAGGGTCTCCACGGAGGTAGAAGGGGCTATTGGTAATCCCTCAGTCCAAAAGGTATTTGTTAAATGGACCGT
This sequence comes from Calephelis virginiensis, assembly GCA_002245475.1. Lineage (NCBI taxonomy): Eukaryota > Metazoa > Arthropoda > Insecta > Lepidoptera > Riodinidae > Calephelis > Calephelis virginiensis. Next base: position 5,036 of record NJDC01004994.1, read on the forward strand.
ATCTTGTGAAGCAGGAGTTTTCAACTGAGTCTCAAAAGCAAGTGAGTCAATCTCAAGTTTACCTTTTAGAGGACTTGATGGTTACTCTTAAACCTCGATTACATTCAAATTGGAACCGGATATGTCATTTTAGGTGCTCTTAAACATAGTGTTAAATAGCCTTAGTCCATTTTTAGCTAACATTACATTTTAGTACTGAAAGAAACATTAAAAAAACTGAATTTCTTGAAACAATTGACCTTATTTCATTAGGTAAAGCAGTTCAAACTAACTCATTGTTTAAAAGGCTGACTTTTTTGGTTACAAAGGGTCGCCTTAACTGTAATCGTATTCATTTCACCAAGTGTCGAGGTAACAAATACCTTAAGCAGGTTATATCGAGTTAGACATGACTCCCAGCAAAAGTGTCTCCAAACGGACCCCAGCCACACTCGCCATCTAAATTCGTTATCCCCAATTTCCTCCTCATAAAACGTAATCTCGTTACAGAAAAAACTTATTTCATAAAGTTAGGGCGCAACGGTAGAAATTAAAAGAAAGAAAATTAAATTTAAGGAAAGACGGCGAGGAATTTATTATTGCTGTCTGCTGGAACAGTTTATTTTAATGTTTGAATTGTTGAAAAAGTTTGTAACCAATAAATCGAAAAATTATTTTTAACATTTTGTTTGCCTTAGTATCTTCACGCCTGTGTCGCCATCGAGGTTGGCAGAGGTATGACCAAGGCACCCACGGGCCACGACTAGTCAAAGACACTAAGTCCCACATTGTTATAGGTGAGAAAGCCTATCGCCTATAACATTTGAGAAATAATTGACAAACACATTACTTTAGTTGCTTAACCCGAGAATCAAATCCGTGACCACATAAACTTTAAGTCCTATACTGGTCTGGGAGACCACAGAGGTTATTGTTTGTCTTTTAATGTTCTAAGTTGCATGACTATAGCTCCTATCCTACGAGAACGAATATAAAAAAAACATAATATTGTTTTATTAATAATAAGATAAAATGAAAACTTAACATTCACATAATATTTTTTGCCCATTTCTTAATTAATTATTATTTCTGTATTCATTATTTTGTAATTTGCCATTCTTATTATTTTGTTATTATATTTAGGTTATTTACTTATTAAATCTATTTGTGTTTAATCACAGACTCACATTTTTGGGTTGACTGTAAGGCATCTGAACACCTAGAGATAAGCTTAATTTCATGTATTTCTATTTATCTCTGTATTTGTTTGTATTTTGTGAAAATTGTGTGTGCAATAAAGAATTAAAGAAATAAATATAAAATAATACAATCTGATACTAGTCACGGTAATGGTAACGTCATGAATTTCTGACACTGAACTTTACAAACATCTCGGAAATTTAGTTGTATCATACTTACATACATACATACACATCTACAGTTCAAGTCCCTTAGGGAAGAGGCAGAGATTATCGCGTGCCAAACCTCACGATCCTGATAAACCTGTCTGGCTTCCTTCACGTTCATCACCCTTTTCATACAAACACGCCTGTTTCGAAAACTCTTGACAACACCCTCGGATAATATCCTTGGAATCTCAACCTTTATCGCCCCGGGTACCTATATCCATCCACATTCACATTGTATATCTGCTTTGTTAATATTTCATCTGTTCTACATGACCAAACCAGTGGAGCATGCCCTTTCGCAGTTTAACACCAACACTTTCTTTCAGTCCCTCTCTTTCTCGGATCTCACTGTTAGGAATGCGATCAGCGACCGTTACACCACAGATTGTCCGTAACGCTCTCATTTTGACCGAATTTATCCTTCTTTCATGCTTTTTCTGACATACCCAACTCTCGCTTCCATGCAACAACGTTGGGGTAAGCACAAAATTGTGCAAAGCGAGTCTATCTTTGATATTTTTCTATCGTCGGCGCTTGGTAAAACTTCCAAATATTCATATTTTTAAACAAACAAACACTTGTACTATTTTACGTACCTATCATTTTTAGTATTAATATGTAAAACAGTACAAGTGTTTGTTTAAAAATACGAGTCTAGCTTCTTGAATCAAATTCTCGTTTTGAAATACTATGCTTACCCAGCGCTCCATTCACACTATTCCCAGCACTCACTCTCCTTTCCGTTACATCCGCGCTGTACCTTCCATCCCTGCTAAATTCTAAAGTTGTAATTGTTAAGTTGTATCATGGTTCTGAATAATATCAGAGTTTTAAATATGTATTTATTTACTGAGCTTATCCCTTTTTTGTGTTTAAAAATCAAACTGAACTGTCAATATTTTGACGCCATTTAAAATTAATTTAATTTGAAATGAAAAACTACTTTTTTAACAGCTGCTTTTCTATCTGTAATATGGTTAAGAACGCAGCTATTGAAATACAACCTTTCGTGTTTAAACCAACTGTTTTGCTTCAAATCCATAAATATTCAGAGAACATTTCATAGCACGAAACAATTTTATCAACATTGCAAGATGCTAGGCTTTATAATCGAATTCCGTGCCGTGTAGCGAAAATTAAAAAAATATGGCCGCCATCGACTGAAGTTAAATGTCAACGTAATTTTTGTTGCAATATTTTAGTTTTTTTAATAAGAAAGATTAAACGTGTTACTTAAGCAATTATTTATTTGGATAATATCATTATGAAGAATTACTTAGCTTTTTTGTCTGTTTATAAAACATGAGTGGTTTTTGCCGCCACACGTTTACGATTCCCTGGAATCATCATTAGTCTTTTAAAGCTATTGGTAGTATCTGTTAGTATCCGAACCTATGCCAACTTACAAATTAAAAAAATGTTTTCATTAAATGGTGATTAAGTTAACAAGATAATTATTTTGTCACGATTTTAAGTTCCAAACATATGTTACGTATGTACGTACTGTGCAAAAGTTGGGTTGCCTGTCATTTATCTGGGTTGCTAGGTTTAAATTTATATATCGATACCAATAACTTTCATGGGATTGGATAGAAGAAAATAAATATATCAACACATACGCATTTTTATTACAAATACGTTGGTATAGGGTTACCTGCAAAAACAATCGGAATAATGAAAAAATATTTTTTTTAAAAAATGTTGAAAATATTCTGTTCTGGATTTTTAGGTAACCCATTTTTAATGTGATTTCTAATACACAAAATTTAATACAAAATATGTTTCATTCTACTATCTTATTTTTTCATTCAACTAGGTATAGCTCGATGTAAACTCCGATCTTCTGCTGTATGTAAATATTGGTCTTCCATTTTTTTTATTAGAAAGAAGCTTGATTATTTTCAGACACATTTATAGTAAATGTTATTACTTATTTACTGCTAAATTAATACTATTTTCTGTGAATTAAAAATTAAAATCATATCATTTATCAAATTTGTTCTGACATCTATATAAGTATTTCCATATAGGAACTAGTCGAGTGTCGTTGACTAATACAAATGACACAAGAGTATAATTTGCTTACTTTGGAGCGAGGTTCAATTTGTGTGATTTGTCCAGAGATATTATTTTTTTTTCATGAAGACCTTAAGGGCCCATACTTAGTCAGCCATAAGAGCCAATCAGCGCACTCCCCCGTTCCATGATTACTATGAAATGTTGCGGTCTAAAGTAAATGTCTTAAGCGCCAAATCACTATTTTTGACACTATAAAAGTAATTTGAAAAAAATATGAAAATTGAAACAGTTATCTTTTAGGTATAATACTTATGTATGTTTATGTTAAATCTGGTGTCGATATTTTCATAATTGAAGTAGACAGACAGACAGACAGGGTTTTGCTTTCAAAAAAGGGCTAACTTTTTGATATTTTTCTATCGAGCAAAGTGAAATGAATCGTGTTTTGAAAACACTAGTCTTATAAGGCATGTTAATGTTAATCTTGTGTATTTTTGTCGCCAAGGTCCATAATTGCTTTCTATGAAAAAAACAGTATATTGCTGACGTATTTTTGCATACATGGCCCCTTAATGTCTTCGAGTGAACTTTCTTGATGCTGGTAAATCAAATCACCAACAATGGTTTTAGGTAAGGATGTTACCACTGTAGCTAAAACCCTGACATAACTGATCATGATGACTTATGACGTATTTTGAGTAATTGAAGCCCGATTTTAAGAAATCGCATAATAAATTTGAGCAATGGCAGATGCTCACACCTAAGCAAAAAATAAAAAAAACGATCCATCGTTTTTCTACACTACGAGGTTTGATAACCTCGTAGTCGTTAATATCGGTTACATAGAAAATATACTAAACGAAATATAATTTAACTCTAAATAGATGTCAGCACTAAAAAATAAAATGACAAACTATCACACTACACTAGGTAGGTATTGAACAATCAAAGTGCTGACTAACATTTCCTTCAATACAGTTCTAACGCTAAACAGGGCTATTCCTGTTAATGTTTTTTGTATTAGACATCAGACTTAAATAATTTAAATATGGTATAAAATGAATGTTCATTTTTCGTTTGATAACCTTTTAAGCTGGCTGGAAAATGTGTTTTATTCGCATACCTATAATTGTATTTGTATTATATAATTTATACTGTTTGTTGTAATAAATGCGTAATTTTGTGTAGATGTCAAAATATTAGAACGTGTACCTTCTTCTTCTTTTATGGCTTTTACAACTACCATACGTAGTTTAATTTCGCCAGCGTGAATATTACTCTTACTCAATTATGACTGAATGTATGAACTTATACGTCAAATTGTATGTCAAACTGCTTAAAGCTTTTTTTTTGTTATTGTTCTATGGATTGTTTTGGATCGGTTTGAACAGCCTTGGTTGTTTTAGTTTTCATTATTGATTTTTTTTGGTTTCTAGATAATTCAGAAAAATGTCATAACTGTTAAATCTTAAGGAGTCGTAGAAGTATAGTAACATTTATGATAATGATTGTAAGAAAATGATATTGAAGCAATCACAATTTAAACCGCCTCGTTGGCAGAGTGGCTAGCGTACACGCCTAACTACATCAAGCAGCCGCGAGGATGTTTTTAACTCTATTGTTACTGCCTCGTTGGTTGAGTGGCTAGACTGACCAACCGCGAGGCTCGGGTTTGATTCCCGACGACGGCAGGCATTTGTGTGATGAACATTTGGATGTCTGCATTTCCAGTTCTGGGTGTTTATTAAATATGTTCTGGTATTTATTTAAGTATTTTTATGATAAGAATAGTTGACTAACAACCATAACACAAGCATATAATCTGCTTACTTTGGGGTTAGGTTCAATTTATGTGACTTGTCCAGGGATATTTATTAATTAATTCGGGATTAAGATAATAAAACCTGTAATTATGTTTAATCAATAACTTACAATTTTTATATCCCTATATTTATGTATGATATCCCGGGCAAATTAATACAGACGAATCTACCCCAATGTAAGCAATTTATATTGTGCTAGTGTTAAGTGTGTTTGACAACGATACTAATATATAAAAATACTTGTGTAAATACCAAAATAGTTTTAATTAACATCCTGACCAGTGAATGTAGCTATCTAAATGTTCATCACACAAATGCCTGCCCCCGTCGAGAATCCTACCCGAGCTTAGCGGCTAGTGACTGGAGTTAGGCATGTACGCTAGCCCCACGACCAACGGTTCGATCATTTATGGATGTGATTAGTGTATATCGTTACCATATTATTTTATAATTTTCAAACAAAACTTTGGAAAGTAGCTACAAGAATATCGTTGCACTATGAAGAAGCATTGTTACGTTACCGCTCTACGACTGAACTGCATTACTGACTTAGATGTGTTTTAGTGACCTATAATATATTCCTGATGGGTTTCGGCCAGTGTGAGTCCATCAACTTCCATGTCAACGATGATTGTGTTAGCATTATAGTAGTGTAACCTCGCACATCGCAGATATTTAAGCCCATATTGATATTGCAGCTGGGCGGGCTTTCAATTACATGTTCGGCGTCCAGATAAAAAGCCTGTGTTGATTAAAGTTAAAGACTATTATTTTACCAGGTCGTAATCAAGATCAGATCGTCGTCTACACATATGTGAAATGTGTTTAATCTTATTTACTAGCAATAAAGAGTACAACAGCTTTTTCCCAAACTTGATATTATGTGAAAACTCAGCACAATAGTGTTCACAGCCATCGAATCACTCGTCGTTTCGTCGAGTCCCCATGGGTCGCTCGCGGCTATTTTCGCTCAAACGCTCGGACGCCCGAGCCCATATTTGTGCAGGGAGGCTCCACAGGATATTACTTGCCAGTGGCATCCTACAGTTACAAGCTGCAATGAGAAATTACCCATACAAACTGTTTTTTTAGCGAACATGCAAGTTGACACTGTCTGTCTGTGTTTGATCACGTTCATGTTTCTTTCTAAATTGCGCGTCCGTTACAGCTATTCACGAAAAAATAATAATATATTAAAATATGACATTTCTTGAATTAAAGTTCTTCTTAAAGGCATATTAAACATATAATCGCTCAAGTGCTTAGCGCAAAAGAGCAATAATAGTTGTTAACGCTCTTGGCGACGGTGACACCTTATTATTATTTGTAAATAGTTTAAGTAGTTTATACACCTTTTTATTACTAGATTCTGTAAAAGTACCCTAAACTAGATTTAAAAAAACTACTTAAACTTACAGCCATTTTCCTGATAAAAGTATATAAATGTTCCGATATTTAATAGCAAATATTGTAGGGTAATGTTTGTTTTCACGTTCAACTTTTGGCGTATGTGACGACCGTCGCCATAGTGGAAGTAATAGTCTTAAAATGTAGTTTCAGTTCAACTTTGAGCTACGGGCCTGGTATTGATACCAGTACTTTCAAGCCACCAAAACGTGAAAGTTCACTATTGCTAGTTCCGGTCGGGTAGGGTAACCAGAAAACGGAGTTTAATAGTAACTAAAGTAAACAGTAAATAACGGATTTAAATCTTTGGCTTCTCTTGGCAAGTATTTATTACAATAGTTTCCTTATTTACATTGTTTGGAGTTTGTGTCTATTAAATAAAGTAAGTAAGTAGGTAAGTTCTGAGAACCTAAGTAAGTAACTTCACGCCCATATCCCCGAAGAGATAGGCAGAGGCACAACCAGAGCACCCACGGCTAGCTGAAGTCACTAAGTCCCACAGTGTAATAGGTGGCATGCCTATCGCCAACCGGGAACATATCCAATCTCGAGCAACTTTTTTTTTAAATTAAGTAATTTGAAAAACCAAAATTTCTTTTTGTTGCCCAACCCGGGATTCGAACCCGGAACCTCAAGCAGTTAAGTCCAACACCTGAACCGCTAGACCACCGAGGCGATTATTATGGCAATACGGGCGAGTGAAAAAAGATGGCGGGTTGAGTTGCCCAAATTGGAGTGCGTGTTGAAATCAGCTGGTCACGTAAACTTTAGTGCGTGACGTTATATAATCTCAACACATATTTCATATGGAAATAATACCGTATTTTGTCCAAACATTGATGGCATAGATGCAAGTAAAACTACAAAAAAAATATTTATTGGCTTCAACATCAATACGGTATCTGCTTATTATACAGAAGTTTCAAAAAGTTGAAGATTTAAGAATATATTTTGTAAAATGATATGTATATTCTGGAGGTAGCATCTTTTGTTACCCACTAGTTACTGTTATGATCCCACTAGACTCATGATGCCGATTTGCAAATGTCACATGTTCCAAGAAAACTGTTATGTGATGACAATAAAAGTTTTTAATAAGTTACCTAAGGAAATCAGAGAACTGCCTAGCAAAATTCGACTGATCACATTAAAGAAGTGGCTCTTACAAAAAAACTTTTATTCACTTAGGGATTACCTTGAAAATGCATGTTAGAAGAAAATCTATTTACAATAATTGTATTTAAAAAAATATTTATGAAAGGGTGCATAATATAAATAATATAATAATAAACAAATGGATTATTCAATGTAAAAATATTTTGATTTTAAGAGCTATTCTCAACTGAAGCCTTCAGAAGTGCTCCAGAAAACTTATCAAATCAAATAAGCCCATCATACATACATTATAGGATAATGTTACGAATTTTAGGAGTCCAATCATGGCCTCCCGGCGCCATCATCATGTCTGTTCTTTTGTACCATTACGTATTACTGTTATTATACAAGTGTTGGACTTTACTTTATGAGGTCCCAAGTTCAAATCCCGGGCCGGCAACGAAAAGAAAATGTGGTATTTCCAATCTTCTAATTTAAAAAAAAATTGCTCGGGATTGGATATGTGCCCAACAAACAAACAACATACAAACTTTCGCATTTATAATAGTAATAGGATATCATGTTAATAGAATTTGACAATACAATAATACATTGTTTTGGTGCGTTGCCAACATGGGACTGCGCAAAAGTAAGTTTATCGGTTACTTTGTCCCCTGAACCTAAACACGTCAATGGCAAGCACTGACGTTATAGTGGCAGGAATAGGTAAAGCGCTGTTACCAATCCAGACGATGCGCTGCGAACCTCTACCACCTAGTCAGATGTCATGATGTTAGTGAAAGTAAGCCTGTGCCCGCCTTGGTGTTCATAATTAAGACTTCTTCTTCTTCATCTTCACGCCCATATCCCCGAAGGGATAGGCAGAGGCACAACCATGGCACCCACGACTAGCCGAAGACACTATGTCCTACAATTAATTCGATATAATTAAGACGAAAACAAAATATGTCACTGTATGCATTTATAGAACAGCGACGCATCTATGACGTCTGTATTGTAATAATCAGTTTAGCGCAACTTTCATATCAATAAATAAAAAAAATAAGTTTGCTATGTTTTTTATTCGCCCAAATCATATGACACTAGTTGCCTTATATCTGAATGCCTTTAGACTTACTTTCAAATTATACGGGTTATACTTTTTCAAGTAAACTTGATACAAATTCGGGTTTGCTATGTATCTATATAAGTCCCGCCTCTTAATACGTAGTATTTATATACTCTTTGGTAATAACAATTGTTTTTTACCACCACAAGAGCTGTGTACTCGTTCATTGTCAATCATATAAAAACCTTAAATCAGTACCTAGTTTATGCAATCAGAGTCAATGTTCACAACTGGGCAGGAATAAGACGCCAGTCAGTCACGTACCATAAGTCGTAAACACGTATCGAAGCTATTGTCACCCACTCACCGAATATTCCGAGGTCCTGTCCGCGCCTATACTGTCCCATGTTTATTTTATAGGAATATCACCCAACCACATGATCCCGAATATGTATGAGTATGAATGATTCATCAACATTAAATTTCGGTAAATAAATGTTTCTTTCCCAAATTGTGAATCCGGATAATTCGTAATGATGAAGTTGGAATGGATCAGATAAAGTAGCAGTAGACAGACTTCAAATTTCTTCAAAGTCCTTCAACGTATTCTACTTATGACCTTTTTTTTGTTTTAGTGATTTTGAAGAAGACTTGCATATTAACAATAAGAGTAAATATCCCTGGACAAGTTACACAAATTGAATCTAACCACAAAGACAGCAAATTGATGCTTGTGTTATGGGTGTTAGTCAACGATACTAATACATACATACTTAAATAGATAGCAGAATAAATTTAATAAGCACCGAGACCCGGATATGCAGACATCTAAATGTTCATCACACAAATGCCTGCCCCCGTCGGGAATCAAACCCGAGCCTCGTTGGTCAGTGTTGTTAGGCGTGTACGCTAACCACTCTACCAACGAGGCGGTTATTAATGTCTAACATGACTTTCACAAGACAGCGACACACCGGCCACATCAATAGGGTCTAGCCACGGTTGTATCTTATCATCAGAGGAACTGAGTGCCTATTCCCTGTCACATCACGAAACATATATTAAAAAATCGGTTAAAAATCTTAAATTTTCATGCCACTAAAAAGACAAAATTGGCTATTGACTAGAATAGAAAACTTTAAAATAAAAGCGTTCAAGTGCAAGTCAAATCGCCTGAGAAGGGTTCCGTAAGGCATCATCATACCCAGTGTGAGAGGTGGCTAACCTCTTGCCAACCATAAAGTTTTCCGCTCCCGGTTAACGTATTTTTGATAATGTTATAACATTTGATTAAATAAAAAAGTTGAGAGGTGTCAAGGGACACCCGGATAGAACGAAGTTCTCTCTCCCCCCTCTCTCCCTCCATCTCTATCAATCTCTAGTAATCTATATCTCTCTTATAGAGATAGATAGACAGAGAAACATGAAATAAAAAAAGGAAATAGCAATATAAAAAAATATAAAAAATAAAATGATAATAAAAAAAATAGATATTGAAAAATAAAATAAAAAATTGTCCGACCCGGGATTCGAACCCCGGACCTCATGCAGTCAAGTCCAACTACTGAACCGCTAGACCACAGAGCAAAAAGTGTCGTGACAACATTTTCGTAAGAATTTTTTCAATCTAGCCCCCATTCACAATGCGCAATAAGGAACTTCGTTCCAAAAAATACGTATTTCACCGTCATGTTTATTATATGCTATTGTGGATCTATTTTCTATTTTAAATTCCACGATCAGATCGCTCGGGTATTATCCAAGGGTGGTATCAAGAGTCTCCGAAACCGGCGTGTTTGTATGGAAAGGGTAATGAATGTGAAGGAAGCCAGACAGGTTTGTCAGGATCGTGAGGTCTGGCACTCGATACTCTGTGCCACCCCGTAAGGGACTTGGTGTGAAGATATGTTTGTATGTATTTTCAAACCCATCATAAATAGTAGGTAATATCTGATTCCCATATTCAAACTACTCTAGGTACTAGGTAAAAGAAAAATGGTCTCAAACTCAAAGCAAATATAATTTATCAATAACCTGAAAGCTTTCCAAACCCCGGCCTCAAGGGTCGGGCAAACATCTGATAATACTACCCGTTACGCAGTTACATAGAAATAAACAAACATACGTACCCAATTAAATGGCTCGTTGTGTACTTAGGACCCTTTCATATCGATGGTAGGCTCAAAGACCTGATTATGTGTAGGTACGTCAAAGGGCACTTATTTTAATAAACGAATGGAAAGCCGAGAAGGTAATAAATTATGGGTACACGTTTTGGTGATTTAACGGACAGTTTGTTAGACTGTTCCACATTAATTCTGTTAGAATAGATAAAATCCTTTTTTTGCGTTAAAAAAGGATGACAATAAAAAACTTATGATTTAATACAGATCTATACCTACTTAACTATATTCTAGTATTTTTTTATGTTATAGGAAGGCAAACAAGCAGACGGATTTCCTGATGGTAAGAAATTCACGCCGCCTATAGACACCAAAGGTGATAATGGTGCGTTGCCAACCTGAGGCCGGGATGTGAGGCCTCGAGCAAAAGTAAGTTTACCAGCTACCTTACCCTCCGAATCGGAACACGTCAACGGCAAGCATTGGATGCTATGGCGTCAGGAATAGGTAAGGCGGTGGTACCAATCCGGGCGAGTCGCTGCAAAACTCTACCACATAGTAGGATGCCACGGTTTTAGTGATGGTAAGCCTATGCTCGCCTTTTATGAGCTGACTGGCAGATAGCCAGATGGTCTATTCTGCAAAGGAGCCCGGAATTTGAAGATTTGAAGATTATGTTATGATATCGGTTATCTATTCAAATAAATTCTATTTCTGCCGTCATAACGCCAGTGATCTCTATTTGCGTGTTCCTATTGGGGGAGCAATGTAGAGAATATTATTAAAGAGACCTAATAATCTAGAGAACACATACATACATAGAATCTAGCGCTAGTTTTTTTTATTTTATTATAAAAATAATCTCAAAAGCTTAATTACAATCAAGAAGTCATTAACAAAAGCCACGAGTCAGTAGTTTATTATCGCAGCAACTGTTCCAAAAACAAAAACAAACACAAAACTTCCGAATAATAAA
>NJDC01004994.1:21760-48837 GCA_002245475.1 Calephelis virginiensis
GTCTGTCATAATTACAACCCTTCTAGCGCAGGATGCACGTTAATTCGTAGTAATAACTTTTTATTACGCATTTTAAGCATAACCATGTTTAGATTTACATTAAATGGCAATTGCAAATTTATACATGTTAGCATTCTAGGAGTATATTGAACCTTCCTAATATTATAGATATTAGGTTGTAATAATTCCACCTCAGTTGTGTTCCAATCGTACAGTATATTCATAACTGTATCCTCGAATAAATAGGCACAGACAACTACAATTAGCCGAAGGTATTTTTGATCCCACGATGTACTTTCCGATCTCTGTTAATACCAAGAAGATATTTCAGAAGTGGGAGTGGATAGAGAGAAAGTTAAGACAAGTTATGAAAGAAGTTAAAAATAACATTAAGATTGTTATTTTAATAACATAAGCTATCTGGTTTTAATAATTTTATTAACCTAAAACGTTATATGAAAAATGTGTTCCTGCAATAATAACAATAAATATCCCTGGACAAATTACACAAATTGAATCTAACCCAAGGGCTAAAATCAGGGCTAAAACTTAAAACTCAAAAAGTTAAAAAGTTTTAAGTTTTAGCCCTGATGATGCTGTATAAGCGAAACCGGTAGGCTACTAATTACAAAGTAATAAATTAAAAGTGATAAGTAAAACAGTACAAGTGTTTCTTTCTTTAAAAATATGAACGCATAGATGGCCAAATATGAAAGGCATACAGTAAATTAATTATAAAACCCAACATTTATATTACATTAAACCTGGTTCAGTCGATATAAATATTTGTTAACATCACAGATAAAACATCTATAACACAATTATATCATATAAGTAAACTTTGAAAAAAGACGTTGCTCTGCTACTTTTTTAATGAGATTTTAGTAAAAATATTTGGGCTGAGTGTCCTTGTCACTTAGCGGTATGAAAAATAGATGTTGGCCAATTAACAGACAGTAGGTCCTACTCAATATGCTCACAAAATTTCAGAGGAGTACGGGAACGTACATTGTGACACGAGAATTTTATATATAAGTTTTGTACAATAACGAGCTTACGTTTAAAGATAACCCGCAGCTTTTCTCTTTAGCTGAAATAAAATAAAATATTAGTTATAAGATTCATGCATTTACGTAAATGGTAAATGGACGTAAATTGTTAAAATAAATGTCAAATGTTTATTGTAAATCATGTTCTTGTTACGTTTATGTTGAACATTACCTTTTAACTAACATTTTATTTTAGTTTAAATTTGATTTCGATGCGAGAAAATCTGCGGGTTGCTTATATTTATATATATGCAATCTATTCTGACCTTGCCAAAAAAAATTGGCAGCTTTCTAAACTATACTATAAGTTCGTTTACCCGAACAAACAATCAAGATATTGGCAAAGGAATCGTCCGTTTTCTCAAATATGTTGTTATTGCTGTCTGTGAACGCCAGAAAACAGGTTATAATATCTACAAGAAATTATATTATACTATAGAATATGAAGAAGAATAAATTTCTATCGGCACTTGGTGGAATTCTGTTAAATCTCTGTGAATAAAAATGAATCTCTATTACCCTTGGTCTTCGCATCATGCATGAACGTATAGAACAATTTCGCTATTTATTTTTCTGTTGTGTTATTTTTTTAATATTAAATTAAAATTCGTAGTTACGACAGGATAATGTCTGCTGAATTAGTTATACGTACACAATTTCTTAAATTAGACTTGTACTTTTATTTTCTTATAAAATTGTATAACAAAGAAGCAGACAGAAGTGGTAAAAAATTCAAATCGTTATTACCAAAGGTATGATGCATAACCAACCTGAGGCTAAGTTGATAGAACACTTGTAAGATCGGAACACAAAAACAAACGAAAACAAAAGTACAATTGTTATTAAAAAAAATGCGATCGTTTTATAAAATTGTATAGCTTACTAGCTGTTGCCCGCATGGTTAATGGTCCCACAGGAACTTTTTTCGAAATAAAAACTAATATATGTGTTAATCCAAGTTAACCTCTATGTGTGTGCCAAATTTCATAAAAATCAGCTTAGCAGATTTTGCGTGAATTAGTAACAAACATACAAACTCTCGCATTTGTAATGTTAATATTATTTTACATTTAATTTTTTACCAAAATAAGTATTTGATATTTAAAAATTCAATTCAAAATTAAATTGCATTAAGAATAAATATAATTGTAATCCTTAAAGTTGTTCTTAGTTAAACTTAATGTTGAAATAAATTGAACTCTGTAAAAGCGAAATCACGTCATTCTCCCTTGAGAAACATTAAAGGGGGAGGCTATTTAGAGGTTGCTTCTGTTATCTGCTGATGTATTATTAATTAAAAGTGGCTATTAATTATGGAAATGGATAAGAATCGGCACCCTCATCGTCTGAGTATGCTAGTCCAAGTGGCAGCCAGTACGGAGTTTAGTTAATACTATATCTTGAGTCAGGGGAATTATTTAGCAACAAATCTATATTTTTACCGGAAGGCGTCAGAAGCAGTGTAACGTTTTTTGAGAGTATGTATATCCATCTCGCATGTCTTGCAAGTTGCAGCTTAGACGACTCGACGGTTTTCGGCTTGTGCGGTGTTGTTAGATTATTCAGAAATGTGACAGTGACGTAAAATTATAAAAATGGGGCACACAAATAATTTTATTTTTTCTTAGCGTAGCTAAGTATATAACATTAAGTGTAGTATAAAAGGCCATTTTAAAAATAAATAATATATGTATCATATTACATTTAGTAACGATTGTTTTTGATGACGATTTTTGTTTTATTTTTAAATAATCATTTGTTAAATATTACGATTGTGGTTGGCACTAGGTTTTAAAAGAGTATGTCTTCAAAAGAGATCAGTATAAGTCATGAGATAGAAAAACAGCAAGGGACAAAACGAATTTTGTACAAAAGTGACTAAGCAGTACGAAGTTCTCTGGGACAGCTGGTGCCTTAAATGTGTAATAAAACTTAAATGTTATCACATTTAAAGCTAATAGATATCCTGATTGCAAAAAATACGAGCCGTCTAAAACCCAAGATTTTGGTGGTTGGACATCTAAAGTTATTTAACTAACCTACTAAAGTGACAGAATCAGAATCAAAAAAAACTTTATTCACTTGAACCATACATGTGGTACATGTGCGCGTCGACATTTTTTTAAACTGCAACCGGAACGGAATCGCGGCTACACACTGAATATTTTATACAAACTACGCATCGAAAAGTCGCGTGTGTCCGCGGTAGAAAAAACATTTTACAAATCAGTCTAGTTTTGAAGCATTGTAAGCAAATATACAAGCAAACATTTCTTCTTAGCAATAATATTAAAGATATTCTAAATATTAACGACTGTTTATGACAACATTCTATGAAATTTCAAATTAAATGTCACTTACAACGTCGCCAATAATTATGAATCCCCTGAATTCTGTTTGATATTCTGTAGACATTCACAAAAGAAAAGGAAATTAAATTTCTATGGAGTAAGAATAAGTTTGCGATCGGAAGTTTGTATATTGGCTGTTGAAAATGCTGAGAGCGATATTGAACGCTTTTAGATTTTTCTATCATCTATTGATTTTTCCTTAGGTTTTACAGGAAGCCAAACAAGTAGAGGAATCTCCTGTAGGAAATACACATGACATATATAAATATCAAAGATGGTGCGTTACATGAAAGAATTAACGCACTTTACAATATAAGACACTGTTACACTTGCAGTATAATTTTTAACTGAAGGTGGTGAACTGAAGCGGTGGTCTTATCGCTTTTAAGTGATCCTGACTTAGGGTTAGGTGCCATTGAGTGCAGGAAACAATTTATGTACGGGCTTAATAGAAAACAAAGCTACAAAAAATATCAAGATATTCTCAAGCGCTAGGATATCGATAATTATTTATTTATTTTTTTGTTGTTTCAGGTACCTGAGGTTTTGAATTTCCGTATGGCTGAGGTATTTTTATTTCTTTCTTCATATCTGGAATGCGAATACAAATATACGGTGTGAATGTAAACGGGCGTCGGCACGCGGGGAAACCCAGGTTAATATAACACGACCAAATCTGTAAGTTATTATCCGAGAATTGTTTACTGTTTGAGAAACTAGCGTATATGTACATGAAAAGAGTAAAGAAAGTGGAGAAAAGAGAGAGGAGAGAAGCGGGTCTGCAAAAATCGTGACTCTAGGACCTAGAGTCACGATTTGTAAGCCACAGTTGCCTCTTACCATCAGAAGAGCTGTGGTCTTGTTCAATTATTTATCACATAAAATAATTGCCACATTGATTATTGTCGTCGATTTGATGCTGTTGTCGTTTGAAGCGCTGGAAGGTAGAGTTTTGGCAGGTTTACACAAATGCATCCCGGCCGATAGATAACACCGCATAGTGGTCTCTTACCACGAGACCCCCGTGCTTCTTTCGCCTGCTTCTTTGCCATCTTAAATTAATGTATATTATTCTTTTCTACCTGTCTTTGGCACCTAAATAGTGACCTTCTCCTAAATGGCTGGACCGATTTGATTGGAATTTGGTATTTTTTTTCGAAATGACTGCTGTTGTGTACATCTAAAGACTTACAACGTCACCGGGCTAGTGGGCGAGCAGAGTGCTCAGCCAGAGATTGAAGTATAGGTGGGGCCTAAGACCCCCCTCCCTCAGGATGTCTCCAGTGAGATTGTACCTCGGCTTAGGGTGGGATCGTGGTTTGCGTCGGAGGACATCGTGGCTGTGAATAAATTTGGTATCTGTATTTGGCTCCTAGATGGTTTGATAACACATACACAGTACACGTCGCTGCTGTCAATTAATCACAAAATAGTGCGATGTCGGAGTCAGCTATTAAAGTATAAAACCGTCTTGAAATCCGTGTTTGGTTGTCATTTTTGAAGTGAAAACTTGTTTAGCGGCGTTGCGCACTTTTTTGGAATGGGTAAAAACTTCTAAACTCGCGTCAGGTCGTCAGAACGTAAGACGGCGCGAGATCTAAAACAAAACGTAGATTCATTGCTGTTTTTATATTGCTTAGATATTTCCGAAGGATATAGAAGTATAGGATGCGCAATGGATAATATGCCGCAATATACCTAGCATTACATTCTCACAGATAGCAGATACGTATAATATCAACAGACTTTGCTCTATTTGTTCCATCTTGAAAATAAGCTTTACGTATAAACGAGCAATGTTCGATGTACATATAATATGATGACGCTCCTAGCCGTCACGTGGTCTTACTTAAGCGAGTTTTTGTCAAGCCAAACGCACATTATTGATATGAAAATAATACTTGTGCATGAATGATGGCACTTTCATACTGATAATTAAAGCAATTCGTGCAAAATTATTCCCTAACCATTCCTAAATATCAAAAATGCACAACGTTAATATTAGTTTTCACTTCTGCCGGCACTCCCGGAGTACAACCCGTCTTTCTTTTTAAAAAAAAATACCTGTCATTTTATAGTAATGAAACAGAACTAATGTAAATCTTGAAAACACGTGAATCAATTTAAAGGGTTTTTAACAGAAAGCCTGATATTCGAACCCTTTGACTCCTTTAAGTATTAACTATTCAGGAAGACTCCATTAACAACTTAAAGTGGACTTAGAGGCTTTCAACACAAAGTGTATATTAAAACTTTAGCATTGTAGAAGTCTCTTAATTAAACTTCTTATGTTGAAATGCCTAGAAGTGCAGTAAACCTTTGTTATAAGTATAAACTTAACATTTTATACTTGTATTGTTGAAACAGCCTTTGTTGGAGTTCTTTCGAACCGTAATTACTGAAAAGGCTTTTACCTAACTTGAACAACTTGAAAGTATAAAGTTTCTAAAAGTTGACTTACATTGCTACACTCAGAGGGGTAATGAAGAAGATAAGATAATGTAAGATTGAATTAAAGAGGGGTAAAAATACTTTCTATTGCACTGTTAATGTTATCTATATGTATTGATTTTCAAAAATATATATATCTTAGTTATATCATACTATAATATTTGTAAAATTAAGAATTTTCAAGAACCCCGGATAAAATTCAATATATCTAAGAAATATCTTTCTCGTGAAGGTACTTATGAAAGTTTTTTTCTGCAAATTTAGCGGAATCAAAAGAATAAGTTTTAAATTAAAAAAAAAACTATCAATTCATTCCAAAAAATGCCAGTATATTTGATTTATTTAGTTTTTTTTATCATCAATCGTTTTATACTACGAGATCAATTTTTAGACGCATACTCCAGTATGAATCCTACTATAAATCTACGCAGTATATCATTATAAATAGTCAACTGTAAAGATATCTTCAATTAAAAGAATAAGTAATTTAACGAGTACAATACTATTTATTTTTCCAGTCAAATAATAATGTAAAATTTTAAACAATTAATTATATCAAAATAACACGTACATAGACAAATTACTAAACGCAACCCTTCAAGAAATAATCTGAATAATATTAAGGTAATAACTACCCTCCAAGAACAACCATTTCGACCCCTTCAAGCAAGAAATCTTTTTTAACCCTCTCAAACGTCACTTCTAAGTCTTAGTCCGTCAGTATAGTGAAATTAAAAATAATACCTCCCTAGGGAACTTTAAACCACTTCCTTCGGTCCTTTATGTAGTTAATCAGCTGAAATATTTAATTACGGAGACTAAAGTTGTGGCTGTCAGTAAGCACTCAACCCTTTTTATTTGACGTAAGTTATGAACCGAGCGGGTCGGCTGACGGAATGACACTTCTTATACATTTAAGCAAAGTTGGAAGTTGTAAGTGTACTTTATATTTATTTGCAATCATAACTAATGATTGAAGTATTTTTTTTTCTTTATTTTGTATCTGTGCTACTTGTTTTAATATTCTTTTAATTAATAAAAGTATACGTGACCCGTCATGGCAATTATTTAAGACCGAAAAAGTAATTGAAAATACTATACATCTTACACTGAATTTTATCTTTAAATTGTAAATAATTAGTATATTATATGTATTATTGTCACAGGTATTACGAATGCAGTTTTCACATTTTATTAAGAGTCAAAAGATTCTGATTAATTTAAAAAATAAATAATTGCTACTACATTTACAATACTCTAAACCTTTTTAAGTTTTGGGTATTATTAACAATAACAGAATAGGTTAAAGTTAAATGTTATCAAGAAATAGTTTAGATTAAATAAAATAATAACAATAAATTTTCAATTACTAGACATCCATTACAAAAACATTTTCGTGAATAGGACACAAATAACACTTTGTCCGCTGTCGCCTGTAACTTGTTCAGAATCAGATTATTTTACGACACTGTTACTTAAATGTTAAATCCCGGAAATATAATTGCTTTTACGACGGTCATACAAAATATAGTTTAGTGGCGTTTCTAATCTCCTAATGTTACATTTCGGTGCTAAAAATTAATATGGGTCCGTTTAATCGTGCGTTTTCCTTTATTTGATGTTTTATGACGTATAATTACTGGATGTTAAAAATAAAATTTAAATTTTGATATTTTTACTTAATGCTTAACGTAAACTTAATGCGGTTTTTACATTGTTTAAATAATATGAGTAATAACTTCATTTTCCGATAATGAAAAATATTATGGATTTTTCATATTTATTTTTAACATTTACTAACGTAAGCAAATAATTTACTTAACTGATTTAACTCGTATTAGAGATATTTTTTTTATTTATTCCTAACTTAGGTATATATAAACACATCTTACCATCATGTAATCAAAAACCGCTTGCTCGCCCGGTTTTATTCCCATACAAGAGATTACAGTGGTTGCCAACTAACAGATGTAAGGATCTACTAATAAAACTGTGAAGAGTTAATAGTATGATAAATTACTAGAATTTATTAAGTAGGTATCTACAGTAGTACTATTTAAATTATGCGGTTCGGCTATATTGTCAAGCTTCGGAAATCCGAATGTATCTTAAAGATATCTATATAGAGATTTTATTACATATAATTAATTACTTCGCTTAAGTTTAAATTAGGTCAGCTAATTTAAAAATGAAAGTATAAGTGTATAAAGAGTATAAAGTGATCGTGAAGTCTGGCACTCGATACTCTCTACTTACACCGTAAGTGACTTGACGTGAAGATATGTATATATGTATGTAAGAGTATAAAGTGTAAAGCCTAAGCGCATAATTTAAATAGTTGTACTGTACGTCTTGGCCAATAATGAATTGATTTTGATGATTCAAAGTCGCATATTCACTAGATCAAGATTTGATTAGTTGTTTTTGAGTTCTTTTTTTCTTTCTTTAGGTTTTGGCCTTCACGTTAGTATTAAGCCTTTAGTCAAGTAGAAATTTGCATCAAATTTTATATCAATTTTAATTAATTTTCATAGTCATCAGTCATAAGTCGTCAGGTAGTCATGTCAGGCTCTTGGGTAAAGCCGTGGCCTATTTACTCAAGCTCATGTAATGAGATTTGGCGGCAACGAGGAAATACACGATACGCTAATTTCTTCATGATTATTTCATTTGTGCACTTTCACTGAGCAAAATTGTACCAAATGCCACCAAAATTAACTAATTGCACTCAATATCAACACGAAATTCAATAATTATGAAAAATCTTCGACTATCTTTTCTCTCGATGGCGCCAAAACTCCTTGTTTTTGAGTTGTACTCAGTAATTCATATTTTCCGTTTACCTAGATCAGCGGTCGGCAACCTTTTGGCAGGCAAGTGCCATAAGGCATCAAAATAAACTAAAGGTGGGCCACACTTGTAATATGTACCCTAGAAGCCAAATATACCTACGTATAATTGGCTATGTCCCATAGAAAAAATGAAAATGGGCGGACATTCACGGGCCGCAAGTAAGACGTCGGCGGGCCGCATGAGGCCCGCGGGCCACGGGTTGCCGACCGCTGACCTAAATGATGTACGAGTAATAATGAAATTGTAATCGGATTTAAGCAGTTTCCTGCGCTAAGATTTTTATTAATTTCCTTTCATTTTATGGTCGTTTCATATTTCAAGAACATTAATAGTTCCTATAGTATTAGCGAGTATCTCAATATATATAAAAATCAATTGCTGTTCGTTTGTCTCGCTAAAACTCGAGAACGGCTGTACCGATTTAGCTAATTTTGGTTTTAAATTATTTTTTTAAGTTACGGAAATGTTCCAAAGGTATTATGAGGAGGAGTATATAATGAAGAGGGAAAATCTGCGAGGAAATTAGGGAAAACAACATTTTATTTTTTCCAATTAAAACTGAACGGATGGAACGAAGTTCGCCAGGACAACTAACATATAAATAATACGCTTAAAATTTGGAACTAAAATTAAAAACAATCATCGTCTTAGCGTAAATCCTAGTTTGTATCTTACGAATAGCAACTTAATAGTAAAGAAGTCGTGTAACAAAAATGCTCCTAATTAAAGTATCTTCACGCCCATATCCCCGAAGAGGTAAGCAGAGGTACAACCACCCACAATGTGATAGGTGGCAAGCCTATCGCCAACCGGGCACATTTCCAATCCCGACCAACATTTTTTTTAACTAGAAAATCGGAAAAATCAAATTTTATTTTTATTGGCCGACCCGGGATTCGAACCCGGGACCTCATGCAATAAAGTCCAACACCCGGATCGCTAGACCACAGAGGCTCCTAATTATTACCTATATTAATATTTTTCAGTTTTACATTGTTATTATTGCCTAGGTCTTAATACTTTGGATGACTGAACTTTAATATTAATCTCGTAGCTAGCGCCAGATTCTATATTCCTGTTCTATTTCCAGGACTTAGTAATTTTATAAGAGACAAAGATTTGGCTGTGAATCTCGAGCTAATCACAATACCTCTTAACAAATATTATCAATAAATCCAGATAACAAATGACTATGTATAAATAAAGGGCATTTTCAGGGTGACACTGAATTTGGCGACTATCCAAACATTTCCCTCCATATTAGGGTTTGGGAGATTGATAGTAAGAGTGCGTGATTATATCATGTATGTGTATGTTTTAATAGCGTCTTAAGATCCCATCCGTTGTAATACCGTCAGCTTTGTCTCAACCTCGTAAAGTAGCGTAACTCTCTAATAAGCTCAGAACTGAGAACGTAAATGAATTACCCTTCGCGCTATAAAGTTGGAAGCGCCATGACTCAAGGATACATCACATTAATTAAGGTCGAGCATTGACAAATTTTTGAAAAGGTAGACCTCCTTTACTCATTTTTTATTTAACGGTCAACGAATGGCAATCGGGGCTCCTGGTGGTAACAGAGAACCGTCGCCTATAGACACCATAGATTTTACGTTAGGAAGTGCAAGTCTACCGGCTACCTTACCCTTCAGAATGGAACATGAAAAATTCATTATGGCGGCATTAATAGGACAAGTGGTGGATTTCTATCCGGGTAAATTGCTACATATCACTCTACTACTAGTGTGTCTTATGGGTACTGACCTATATTTTAACATGTGCTCGTCTCTTACGAGCTGCCTGGCAGAGAGGCAGATAGTCTATTCTACTCAGCATACCCTGGCATACCCGAACCAAAACAGGATAATCTATACGGGGTTACAATACAATACAGTACAATAACACTTTGTTGTGCACTAAATACAGAGAAATCACAAATACATCAAACAAAACTGAATTTATAAGATACACAAAGGCGGCCTTATTGCCAAGTCAGCGATCTCTTCCAGGCAACCCTCAAATTTTCATATCTAAGTCTTTATCCTGATAAATGATAGTGCATTTTAAATAGCAATTGCCAAATCGTAATATTTATTTTTATAAGCATAATATATTTACTTATATAAGCACGTATATAATATTTACTTTAATAAGCATTCAATTAAAATAGTCCGCGTTGATACTCCACTTGTTGTCCCTCTACGTCCTAGCGAGTCACAACATCATCAACCTTCGTAAGCTATGGCGGTTGGCATTTACTTTATAACCATGCATTTTGTATGTAGTGTCGGATAAAAATTGTATTTTTGCATTTTTTTTTACTTCGTAAATGAGAAGTGTTATCGATCTACCTATTTTCAAAATTTCGCTGGTCCCTTAAATGTTACCCTGTATATGTAATTAATTTCACTGAAAAAGTCGCCTCTGTGGTCTAGCGGTCCAGGTATTGGACTTGGCTTCATGGGGTACTGAGTTCGATTCCCAGGTCGCGGGCAACGAAAAGAAAAGTGTGGTTTTTACAATTTTCTAAAAAAATGTTGCTCGGGATTAGATATGTGCCCGGTTGGCGATAGGCTTGCCACCTATCACATTGTGGGACTTAGTGTCTTCGTCTAGTCGTGGGTGCCCTGGTTGTGCCTCTGCCTACCTCTTCGGGGATATAGGCGTGAAGATACTTACCTACTTAATTTACTTACTAAAAAAATCACTATCTTATATAACTAACATTATTCATTGTGCGTTTTGTCCCCAGAAAATAAGTCCTGCTCACTAGCTTTATCATTAAATAGATTTCAAAAGTGAATTAACTTTAAACTATTACATAGTACGTCATTATAAGCTTTTAGAAGATCTCACAAGCAAAAACGCCCTGTATTAATTCTTACTCGACCCCATCTCAAATTAGAATACAACATTCAATTGTAGTGTAATGTAATATAGATACTAATTACTGAAATCTATTTCATTTATTTAATGATTTTTCTAAAGTAGCTTTCGCAGAATCGTATCAGTGAGTAGTCGAGTTCCGAGCTGTTTTTCGTAATAATATTTCATATTAAAATTTTAACTTTATATAGTTAAACTAACTTTTTAATTAGTTTAGCTTATACAAAAGGCGAAGTAAAGGAGACGATGTAGTACTGTCAAATAGAAATATGCAAGCCATATGTGAAGGCTCGCAGTGTGCTGTTTGTGTTTTCATTTTATTGAGATAAGGCATTAACTTGAAATAAGGCCCAGTAAAATCGACTCCATTTTATTTATTTTGCCTAAGACTAGACTATTTCTATAACTAAGACAAAGAATGTACTAGAGTTCAAGTTTTGCTTAAGGTATTTTCGTTCTCTTATTAGTCTTTGTGTTTGTTGGTACAAGCTTGAATGGAGGTTGTATATGTAGTTTTGTTTTTATAGGATTTGAAGGCAAACAAACTGATAATTATTCTAAAAGTAAGAAATAAACGACACCGATCATTTGATACATGCCACAGGTGCATTACCAACTTCAGGCGAGAATTTTATGCTTTTAAAGTAATTGGTTAGCAGCCACCCACCAAAATCAAACATGATGGTAAAAATAATCGTTACATTTAAGTTTTCTAAAAAACGTTTCATAGTTTGTAGTAAAATATAATTTGGCCCACATTGCTTAAGTTCAGTTCGATGTGTGCGTGTCTATGTAATTACAAACACTTTGAACTTATGCCCGTTTTTGCGTCAGGATTAACAAAAATATTCCAAAGGCCGCTAAGCCTTCACGTGCGTTAAAATTATTAAAAAAACAAAAAGGATAGGCTGTAACTGTGCAAACCATAAATAATATGTAAGGTTGGCGTGCCGATGGGCCCTAACAGAGTAATTTGGAGGGAGGTTGCAATATCCCAAACGAGTTTTATGAGTTAATCACTACCTTTGAAGTTTGACGAATGGAAAATATTTATTGGTTCCATCACGGCAGGCAGGGCTTATGTTTTTCAGTTTCTTCCTGTTTTATCATGTTTGATGTAATATACCGTGTGGATTTTATTATAGTTAATACACAATGATTTACGTACGGGTTTTTGAAAATAGAAACAAAAAATCAATGAAAGATTGTTGTATCTTAAAAGAGTTTTATGAATTTAAATTTTGAATAGAAAATATTCGTTGAATCCATATTTAAAGCTCCTTGTTTTTTTTTAACGTAAGTTTCATATTGGGTATAATATACCCTGCCTTGTTTCAATATAGTATTCGTGTTTAAATATTTTTTGTATTATACATATCTATAAAGGTTAAATTTTGAATTTTGAAGAGTAGAAAATATTTATACGTATACATTTTAATGTATTCCTTGTTTTTTTTATCGCATAATAGTCACAACATGTTTTAATGAAGAAAATGTTACAGCTGCACAATAAAACACTGCTTAAAATCGAGCGCAAACATAGATTGGCTACCATACTGACAGTTCTGCTTTAAAACATTGAATTCATTAAAATAAATAGCTAACCTTGCAAACGTTGTTCTATATAGATCCGTTAGCTGTATGGAAAACACTTCAGAAATTATTATCTTACCTTCAATATCTATATATTTACATCAAAGTTACATAGAAATCGCTAGAGCAATTTTGGGAAAGTGCGTCTGCAATTACAATGATACGGGGTTTGTATTTGAACAGGCATGATAAGGCTCTGATCTATCATAAAAACTTATACATGGCAGCATGTTTAAATCCCTAAATCCGAAAATACTAAACCCGAAAAATAAGTTATTTATCCACCGTAAACTTCAATATGACAGTAAAAGTCGCGTTTCGTTTTACGATTGTGCGTTGATCGTCCCGGAATAGTTTATTCCGTGACGAGCGAAAGCAGCGTGAAACGATACGCATAATAAGTAGAGTAGCTCACGTAATTCACTCGTATTCTGTCTTGTATAAACAGCTGTACTATACGAATACAACCTCTTTGAAACAGAGTTAAAAGGTCTTTATTTTGTAAGACTATGCCTATTATATCGCCTCTGTGGTCTAGCGGTCCGGGTGTTGGACTTGACTGCATGAGGTCCCGGGTTCGAATCCCGGGTCGGCCAACAAAAAAAAAAGGGGATTTTTCCATTTTTCTAATAAAAAAAAATGTTGGGTCGGGATTGGAAATGTGCCCGGTTGGCGATAGTCTTGCCACCTATCACATTGTGGGACTTAGTGTCTTCGGCTAGTCGTGGGTGCCTTGGTTGTACATCTGCCTACCTCTTCGGGAATATGGGCGTGAAGATACTTTACTTTATGCATATTTATTTTATAACCTAATTCTTTAGATTTTTATCGGGTAAGGCTGTGACGATTTCATCGCTAGCTTATTAATGATCTAGTAATTAAGATTATTCCAATCGTGCAGTTAGACTAGCAAGGACTTACGCGGATTTAACGACAGCTTTTACCTTTTCCTATCGTCAAATCTTCAAAGCTCGCTAATATCATAATCTCGAATTCCAAGTATAGTTTAGAATCCTGGCACGCAGTATACACCGTACATAATATAAGGTGGTACATAAACGATATACCGATGGCATGGGAGACTTGTCGCCTAGACACACTAAGACTGGTAATGGTGTGTTGCCAACCTGACGCAAAGGTTCTGCGTAAGTCTCGTGAATACCCAACCTTCCGCAATACGATGATGGTGAACACTAATACTGAAGCGACAGCAGAGTCTTAGACTCTGCCATCTTGTTGTAGTCATGGTGGAAGTAACAAACAAAACGTTGGTAGTCAAAAATGTAACCTGTGTACTTTTGAGAAGCCTTGCAACAACACGGAGAAAAATTTCATTAATAAACATGTCGAAAGTAAATGTCTTTTGTAACACCATGAAAGTTAATTAATGCGTCTAAAAATAAGTAAATTAATAAACAAACTCCGCGCTTAAAACTTTGTAATAAAGCTAATATCAATTATTTGTTTTTCATTAAGTTACTGTCTGCTTCGTTTAAAACTTCCCGAGATACTTCGATATCTGTACTGAGGACAAATTTAATTTAGAGTACGTCGGTGGAACATGCTCGCTCCGTACATTTTATATTTTCAAGTTAGAAATGTTTCTCAGAATGTTTTTTACAATTAAGGTTTATGTTTAG
The DNA here is from genome assembly GCA_002245475.1 of Calephelis virginiensis. Classification (NCBI taxonomy): domain Eukaryota; kingdom Metazoa; phylum Arthropoda; class Insecta; order Lepidoptera; family Riodinidae; genus Calephelis; species Calephelis virginiensis. Next base: position 36,584 of record NJDC01004994.1, read on the forward strand.
ATCCTTCGATTTTTAGATCTTTTGGAAAATATATACTAATAGTTTCCCGATAGTATTATTATTACACATATTCGACACAGCAACTCCCAATTTATCACTAGTACCGTGCCTGTGATTTTATTTCTATTTGCATGCTCCTTTTGTATTCATAATTTTCAATCTTCTTGGCCGACGACTGAGGCATTTTAAATCCATTTCTGAAATTCATAATATCTTTAGTAATGTTATGAATGTGAAAATATGCAGGTATGTATATATTTTTCGTTTATGAAAACATAAAAATATCTTGAATAACGACATAGGCTAAATAGCTTAAATATAAAGGTGTGGCCGCGGACAACAGACAGTAATACATAAATTTGACTGTATAAACGCGAATAAAACATAGATTATAATAAAAACGCCACTCAAAGTTGAGCACATCGTCTGTCTGGAGGATGTAGCAGGATGTGGCACGTCAATGTAACGCATTACCGGGGAAATAAACGTCTCACCTGAGGCGGGGAGCGCTTTACACAATTTTACGAGTTTCCACATTGCACGTACGTTTCACACATTAAGCTACTAGCAGAGGAATAACTTAAAAATGGAGAAGGCACATTTAATGTTAATTATAACAAAATTAAATACAAGTCGCCTCTGTAGTCTAGCGCTCCGGTGTCGTACTTGACTTCTTGAGGCCCGGGTTTAGTTCCTCGGGTCGGTCAACAAAAAAACATTGAAAATATGTATTTTCAATTTTCTAATAAAAATAATGTTTCCCAGTTAGCCACTTATCACATTGTAGGACTTACTGTTTTCGGCTTGTCGTTAGTGCCCTGGTTGTATCTACTCCTTTGGATATGGGCGAGAAGATACTTTTTTTATTACAAAATAAATCAAATTTAATTTTAGCACCTTGCATAAAATACTTTTTTATTAAAATTTTAAAGAAACTTATTATTAGTTTTATACTACATTCGTTTTATACTTTTATGCGTTTAAAAGTACATTCTAACTCTACATACATAACTTATAACAAGTACAATCTTCGATAAAAAAAATGTCGAGGATTAACTAAGACAGTGTTTTCAAAAACTTTGTAGTAGTTACCTTATGAAATATGGATGACAATGCTCCTCCACAATATCTAGGCAAAAAATACCCTTTCAATTCTAAATATTCCTTGTCTGATTTGGCAATAAAATTTGTTTATTAAAATATATTGAAAGTATTAATTTTTTTTTCAATTGTATTTGTACGCCTCTATTCTGATGATACAATTAAAATCTTTAAGACCATTAATTACACCTATCGACATCTACACATACAATTAGTTCAATTTAAATAGATTTTTTTTTAATTTATAGATGCCACATCCCTTTAGAAAGTTTCATACACCGTTGTTTCCAGGTTATTGAAGGCTGTGAGTGATGTATTATCACTGAGTCGACTCGAGGGACTCAACATATTGTACCATCTCTGACATTCGCAGATGATTGCTAAAGATTTATTGCTTGCAAAGAAGAACGTAATAAAAATCCTTAAAACGTTATACCAAAAACAAGGTAAGGAATACTTTTACGAGATTGGATGTCAAACAAAGCGTTCGTTTACCTTAAGATTACAAATGTGATGCGTCGTAAAACCTGAAGTCTCTTGTATAAATTTGTCAGCTGCCCAATAAGCTAGAAAAAGCTAGAACGAATTGGCAACAACCTTATGGCGCGGCGGTAGGAATAGGTAAGGTAGTCCAATTTTTTTTGTGAAAAAGCACCACGGCTCTCTTTAAGAGACAATCGTGTGCTATAGACAACATATAGGTTATAGGTGCGTCCCAGTCCTGTGGCCGAGCTGTTCAGTGTAACGGTTACCCTACTCTCCTCATTAAATTGTCATTATGATGGCAGGAACAGGTAAGGTGTAAGGTTCCTATCTGGTGATCTACCTTCCTGTGAGGTATCATGTAAAAGCAAACATAGGCTAGCCGTCACTAACACCGTGACATCCTGTTATTTGACAGAGTTTCGCATCGACTCGCCCGGATTGGTACCAACGCTTTACCTATTCCTGCCGCCTTTACGTCAATGCTTGCCGTTGACATGTTCCGGTTCAGACGGTTAGGTAGCTCGTAAACTTACTTTTGCTCGAGGCCTAACATCCCGGCCTCAGGTTGGTAACGTACCACCTTTGTAGACGGCGTGAATTTCTCACCACCAGGAAATCCGTCTGCTTGTTTGCCTTCCAATATCACAAAAAAAATAAGCACGTCATACAAACCGCCGGGTAAAAAGCACTGATCTATTATACACAGGGGACCCAAACGCGTCGAATACTACAACCTAATCAAAGTCGCGGTTCTATTGACAAATTACCGTCATTCGTCTCTTAATCTATTAATTTCCGCATAGGAAATAATTTACCCCATATTCGACAAACAGGACCAACATTTGGCACAGGTTGCAAAATCGAAATTTCCTATATTACTGGCATACATAAACTTCGAAAACTCTCGTAACTATTAACTCTACGTAAACCAACCCAACCACAGAATATATCAATGCCGAAATGCAGCCATAAAACTTTCTAAAAGTGCTTTTCTTTTATGAAGTTTTGTTCGGAATGCTACGACTATAAAAATTATATTGCTACAGCGTAGCAATGCGTTCGTAGACATTCTACTAACAGTGCTACGAAAACCGTAGACGCTTTTTAGTAGCTACGTTGAGTTTTTTTTATAAGTGTCGGATCTTAATGCCACTTGAGACTGAAGTAGGCGAACAAAAGCCCGCAAAAGCTATTGTCAGGAAGCCTTTTGACCTCGATCTATTGTTAGGGACGTTAAAAGACTTCATTTTAAGGAAGGAACCTCCCATAGATAACGGTATTCTGCCACTTTTAAAACAATATTTGTTTTACACCGATATTTTCTTTTGCTTTATCAATAAAGTGAAAAGTGAAAGAATATCTTATTTAAATATCGGAAGTGTTTATTTAGCATAGACCGTGCACTCGCCTCCTATAACAGGCCTATAACTACATTCACTCAAACCTATTGCCGGATCGAAGCGCGACCTCTCACTGAAACTTGGCTGCCAAAAAAAACTTAGACGTCTTTTTTTCATGACTTTTAAATGCTGTCTTTTTATATTGTTTAATAAAGGAATGTAGTTATTACTTATACCTGTTAAGAGATTGATACGAGCACCAATTAATCCAGAGGTTCCCAAACTTATTTCATGTAACGCCCACTTTGAAAATCAGTTGTTTTGTAACGCCCCCCCCCCTCGTTTTTTTCTTGTCAATAACCTCAATAACATATTTGTTGCGCCTAGTTTAAAAAAAAACATTTTTTTCAAGATTTATACCGCCCCCCTCTAGGCTTCCAGCGCCCACAAGGGGGCGTTATCGCCCACTTTGGGAAAGGCTGAATTAATCTAAAGCGTTTTGATCGAACCATGAAGCTAACAAACTGTAGGCTTGCATAATTTTTTATGCAATAAATAACAAACAAGCCCACGACTCTTCTGATATTTCAGCGTAGTACCTATTATAATCAAGCTTTAAGTCTTAGATAACATGTAGTATAATCCTCCCTAATGACGTCACTAACATCCCGCCTATCGATCCTTTTAACCGTCAGCAATATGCTACCTGGGTTTTGATAGACACGTGATGATAAACGACGTCTCCAGTTTGACGACTCTTCGATTTACATAAACGACACCTAATGGCCTGCTGAGATGCATTAAACTTGGTGTAATCTAATCCCGAGTGAGTGATGAGTTTATAATTACTGGTAGTGACGTGAAGATATGTTTCTATGTATGTAGTTTATAAGGAATTGCTGTTAGTGTTAATTAACCTTTAGAATAGGAAGTAAACAAGTAGGTATGTTCACGACCGTATCTTTAAAGAGATAGGCAGAGGTACAACCAGGGCACCCACGATAAGTCAAAGATACTAACAGCTGCATTTAGGGACATCATTTACCATTTAATCTTCCAATAACTTACAATTAATGACTTAATGGCTGAATACAAATTTACGTCTGAATGTGGGCATAAGTCCCACAATGTAATAGCAAATCAAATCAAATAATATTTATTCAACGTAGGTACACTTGTACACTTGTCGACGTCAAATCATAACATAATAGCAAACTATACAAAAACAATATTATTAAATTAAATCAAATAAAAGTATATGTTACATATTGTAAATATGTCAATCACTAAAATATATTAATTAGTTAATTGATAATATAAAATAATCAAAACAAAACAATTATTATTAAAATCAATAAGGAAATAGAATTAATACATAGACTAACAATAACAATTTTACAAAATTAAGAGAATAAATAAACGAAAGATAAAATTAGGTTGTCATTGTTAATAATAACGGTCAATTTTGTACTACAGTTAATTATTTTTAAAAGTTTTTATCATCAACAAACTCTTGTATTGTGTAGTAGGCTTTCAGACATAGCTTATGCTTCAGTTTTGTTTTGAATCTATGATATGGTAACTCTAAAAAATCCTAGCTGGCAAACTTATTGCCCACCGGGCACATTTTCAATCCCGGGCAATGTTATTTTTATTAGGAAATTTAAAAACCACATTTTCTTTTTGTTGTCCGATCCGGGGATCGAACCCGGTAGATCATAAAGTCAAGTCCAACACCTTAACAGCTAGATCACAGAGGAAAAATCTTAACATTTAGTATCTCATCACACATTAGTTAAGTTAGCTTTAACTGGTACAGTTCAGACTTTTAGCAATTAATATTGGTACATCTCAGGAAGTACATAGGTCGAGCTTTTACATTCACATATTTCAAGATCTTACAAATTAGAATGTATGTTTTGTATTTATACAGGCGCTACGTATTACCACAAAAAAACACAGCCTTCTAATTCTATTTAAAATCCAAAACTATGTAACATTGAAGACAATATAAGGAGCAATTGGCGGTAAAATCGAACAGGAACTGTGTCGGGGATAGGCTTTTTACGGTTTTTCCTGATTTCAAAGGCCCAGAGGCAGGCGACATGATGTCGCGCATAACATCCGGTTGGCGCAATGAGCCTATTCTCTTTTTTCTGCTCCAATGTACACGAGGAACAGTGAATGCAGAATACAAACAGTGAATATTTAACCGGAAAATAAAAAAGATGGCGATAAATGTAGGACATAAATACATATTGATATAACAAAGGAACTTTCTTCCTAATTTCTCCTGTTATTATTACTTTCCTAAGCACGTTACGATAATTGTATAAAACCATGTTTTTTTTATAATATTGGAAGGCAAACAAGCAGACGGATTTCCTGATGGTAAGAAATCACGCCGCCTAGAGACACTAAAGGTGGTAAAGGTGCGTTGCCAACCTGAGGCCGGGATGTTAGGTCTCGAGCAAAAGTAAGTTTAACGGCTATCTTGCCCTCCGAACCGGAACACGTCAACGGCGAGCGTTGGACTTTATGACGGCAGGAATATGTAAGGCAGTGGTACCAATCCGGGCGAGCTGTCACGTTATTAGTGACGTTAAGCTTATGCTCCCCTTTTACGAGCTGCCTGGCAAGAAGGCAGATGGTCTGTTCTGCAAAGGACCCCGGACCAACACGGGTTTTTGTAAAACTGTAAATATAAGGATATTAAATTAAAACTTTGCTAAAATACATTTGATTTTGAGCCAATTTTGGGTAACAATTGTGATGATTTTCTGAAATTCAAACTCACTTAAAATATCTTGGTAGTTAAAGTTCAAACATTTTCAATATTTAAAAAAAAATTATCGCCTCTGTGGTCTAGCGGTTTAATTGTTGGACTTGACTGCATGAGGTCCCGGGTTCGAATCCCGGGTCGAGCAACAAAACGAGAATTGGGTTTTTCCAATTTTGTAATAAAAAACTGTTGCTCGGGATAGGATATGTGCCCGGTTGGCGATGGGCTTGCCACCTATCACATTGTGGGACTTAGTATCTTCGGCTAGTCGTGGGTGCCCTGGTTGTACCTCTGCCTACCTCTTCGGGGATATGGGCGTGAAGATACTTTAAAAAAAATTTAAGGACACCCACGACTAGCCAAAGACACAAAGTCCCACAATGTGATAGGTGGCATGCCTATCGCTAACCGGGCACATAGTTACTTACTTATCTTAAGTTACATAATTTTGGTGCCATACACCAATCCAAATTACAACGAAAGTAACATCTTATTCCGAAATTCCTTAAAATTATGGAGACCACATTTGTTTGCAGTCGCAATATAATCTTAACATATATAAATTACGTGTCACGTTGTTTGTCCGCGATGGAATCCTAAACTACTTAACCGATTTCAATCAAATTTGCACACCATGTGCAGTTTGATCCAATTTGAAAAATAGGATAGCTTACATTTTAATTTATGATTAAAATAATTACCATCCGAGCGAAGCTGGGAAAGGCAGCTAATAGATATATATAAATGCTACAAGACTTCAAGTTCACTAAATATAACAATATAATATATGTCTCTAACCTATCTCATTTTGGTAAAGACAATACGAATAATATAATAATTATAAGAGCGTACAAGAAAAACATTTAATTTTACTCAAATTACGCTTAATTTTATTCAAAGGAGCACATATATAATACGTACTCCGCTAAAACATCCCCGCCGCTTGAAACAGTAATGTAACATTCAGCAATCCAAGTTTAAAAGGTTCCCAGAGAGAAATGCGAAGGGTATTTTCTTAAATTCACGTATTTAGTGAAGGCGCCATCACGCGTCGCTCATTACGAATCTCGCCTTGGGACGCTTTGTTTTAATTCAGAGGAATTTCGCAAATTTAAACAATAAAACATATTATGTGACGCGCGTGTAAAATAACTAAGGAAAGTCAGCACTAAGTTACGTCAAATTAAATGGAATATCTCGTCGGTTTTGAAACAGTTTTCTTTTCAACCGATTTTCCTGACAGATGACTCTTTTTTTTAATTCAAATGGTTTTTTTTTATGTTAATAAAACGATTTAGGAATTTAATATTTTAGATGCTTCTAATTCAGTCCGGTTCTTACCGATATTTGATTTTTTTTTTCATTACTACGTTCTGGTTGTACCTCTGTCTGATTCTTCGGGGATGCGGGTTTAAAAAACTAAACTTTTAAGAAATTACTAATTTCATTTTGTTCATTGATAGAAGTTAGTCGAAATAAGAAAAGTAAAGGTGAAAAATTCCATCATATCTGTCTAAATAAAAATACCATGTTTAATGTGTTGGTATGCTTACAACTTAAGAACCGAAAATTGATATTATTAAAAAATACATAAGTCATAAAAAAATATTGTAAGCTTTAGTTACAAAAAAGAAGAAAAAACTTTATCTATCTACGGTAAGAGTGTTACCATAGGTTGATATCCAAGCACTTTTAGTCAATGATCAATAATATTTTTGCAACTAAATTCTAGTAAGCTTATCCCCTGTTATATAGGTAAGTTATAGAAATTATCGGTTATGCAATTTACGGGTATATTAATCATCTATATTTATTACCTTCTACGTAAAGTCAACAACATGCAAGCAATTTAATTAAGGCTTGTCCAACCAGAAAATATAACAATTAACGTTTCGAGCACAATAGTTGGTATTGCGATAATTTGACCGCCATATTATAGACGACCGGCTATTTATGGCTCCTGGGTCATTACGGGGGCTATTCCGCACTAATCGAGTCGATTTCGGCTGTCCGGATCGGCGTTAGTCACCGATATTGAGGTGAGGACGCAGATGCTGATAACGTGCAGGTCAAGCTTTTTTTAGATAGTGTAAGGTTTTGGCTTTTGCGGGATGTTATTTTAAAAATGCAAGTATTAGACAGTGTTGCCAGAAATTTAATATTGTCAAATTTTTCTTGCATGTGGTGTATAGAGGTGTCAGGTGTTTCTTATCATCAGAAAATCAGTCTAGTTTCTTAGCGATTTCATAAAAAATATGTGGTTCATGATAACCTGAATAATCTTTACGTGAAAGCATCTTATTTATGTGATTACAGCGCACACATTACATTTTAAGTAACTTCTATCTGTACTGTACTTTGCTCAACAATTAGGCTAGTAACACTGGCTTTAGTAAATACTTTGAAAAGACGGCTGTCCGGGTAAAGTAAAGTTCTGGTGACAACAAAAAAAGCAAGGAAACATACAGTATTTTTTTGGATAGTAAATAAGTGATTATTGGTCCTTTTTTATCATTTTAGAGGACGCAGATGTTGTTAACACCTAAATACTTGAGCTTAACTTCACGTATTCAAAATTTAAGGAGTTATTGAAATTTCAGCAAATAGTATAGAACATATTTATTATTGCTTAGCTTTAACTGATCACTTAGCAATATATTTTTACCAAGCTTATAGACTGTAGTTTTCTCGCATGCATTGAAGTATTGATTACCTTTTCGGTTGAAGTCTAAGTCAATGAATCATTCACAAGATGCTTTTTGTTTGGCCAGACACGTTTGTGATTAAGTTGTCTGTATTTCTGGATCTCTTCTCATTTGTAAAACACGTGTTCAACGATGTTTCTTTTGTAGCAAGACAGACGGTTCAGAAGTACCTATTTATGAAATAACTAGTATTGTCGGGATGTTTATGGATCCAAGTCTTTAAAGTAGCATTCCTACAAAACGCTTAGTTTTATGTCTTTTAAAAGCCATCACAATAGCTCCAAGTAATCTATGCCCAGACGCTGTACAATGTCATTGTTAAGTTTAATTGAACCGCGGGGAACCAGTTCTCAAAGACCTTCACGTCACTCAGCTTAAAGAAACTTACAAGGGAAATCGAGGAAGAAAGGATACATCTGGGCTCAAAGTAAAGTAGACACATTTGAAGAGACTTCCTGACTTAAACGATAAGTTACTTCAGATTTATTGATTTTTATATACCCTTGAGCGTTTTAAGGTTCCGGTAGCTTTGTGTTAGTTTGTACAAGGCTGTTCATTTAAAAAATTACGAAATAGGATTTGCATGTCGCTTTGCCCACGTAATAAGCGTGTTCGCACTCGTAGGAACATGTTTATTTATATCATAAATAACATACAGATTGAAATTTGTACGAACACTTCTAGAAAAAAATTGGAATAATTAACTGCACCAAAATTAATAAACCAATTTTGAATTGATTTAACCATACATACATATATACATACATACATACATACATACATACATACATACATACATACATACATACATACATACATACATAATTTAAACCTTATTATTAATTAAAATTGATAGGAAAAAAGAAAAATGGTTTCATGTCATACCAAATGTGCGAGTGTAACACGTCTCAGTAAGTAAGTATGTTCACATCCATATCCCCGGAGTAGGCAGAGGCACAACCAGGGCACCCACGACTAGCCGGAAACACTAAGTCCCACAATGTGATAGGTGGCAAGCCTATCGCTAACCGGGCATGTTCAATCCCGAGCAACGTTTTTTTTAATTAGAAAATTGGAAAAACCCAATTTTCTTTTTGTTGCCTGACCCGGGATTCAAACCCGGGACCTCATGAAGTCAAGTCCGACAACTGAAGCGCTAAACCACAGAGACGATGCAACACGTCTAATACGTAATACCGAATTAATGTCAAATTCCATAATTTCTAATAACGGCCTAATCAATGACTACTTGAATCGAAGGCAATTACAGATCCATTAAGAGGCAGCCAAGCAAACCTAATTGTCTCGTATAAATTGATTATCCTCTGGAGACATTGAGATATAATCCATAGAAATGGCATCACACTTTTTAAAATTCACAAAAACTCGACTTTTGCTGAGATAAATTAAAGTATCAGTTTAGAATATTCCAGTTAACGACAATGGGCGATAGGGTTATTATGTTGCGACGCCTTAAAAGGAAAAAAACAACCATCCTTAAATATAATAAAAGATGTACTAAAGTAAAAGCTTCTCGCGCAAAGCTGTAACATACTTAGTAGTAGAAAAAAAGAAATAGCATGCTAACTATACATACAACTATCTATTTTCCATAATTAACTATTATGGAAAACTTGTATGGGGCAACAAAGGCCCCATCCTGTTCAAGTGGGGCACCCGGCGTGAAAGGCTTTGCTAAAAGCATGAGAAAATGGCCCCGCTGTTGTCATTGTTCCATTGTGCTTTTGTGGTATGTGTTCCGGAATTTAAATACCGGGTATGATACTTTTTAATATTTTATTACTTTTTTACGTTTATTCTTTGATATTTACGTCATGATTATAACAAAAGAAGAAAAGTTTTAAAATAAGTTTTATATGTTACATTAACCTAACATGTTATCTAAGAAGACGGCTGCGTGAGACGCACGTTTTTTTAACTTGTTTCTCAGCAAACATAGACAAGCCCTTTGGCAATAGGTAACAACTTTAGGCTGCATTTCCACCAGAGATGGAAAGACCCAATAGAATCGTTACCAATAGATCTGTGCTGAATGAGGCGAGTTAAATTAAGTTATTCTATTGGTTCTTTAGAAACATCCCTCGCAACGCATCCTCGCACATCTCTGGTGTAAACGCAGCCTTAGAGATAACATAGCTGGATCTTACATTTTCTACAAATAGTTATTGAACTTCTACTATTAGATCTATATACACTTGCCCCCTGCCTGGCTTGTTGGTTATATATATATATGTTAATTAAATCATCACTAACAAAACCAAAATGATAGTGTTTGACACTGTCATATCCCCATCTGGGAAGTAGGGTAGCTGGTAGACTTGTACATTAAGCCTGACGTCGTTGCAACAAGACAGTGACGTACCTGTAACATCTGTTGCGTCTATTGGCCACGTTGACTCTTACAATAAAAGCCGTGAGCTTTCCTGGATTGCTGACGCGCTGTTTTGTTGAATGAAATAAATAAATATCTCACTCTTCTTTTATCACTCGCTCTGATTTGAATCATCTATCTAAACTAAAGTATCCAGAAAAATACAACTTAGATCACTACATAGTATAAAACAAAGTCGCTTCCTTTGTCCCTATGTCCCTTTGTATGCTTAAATCTTTAAAACTATGCAACGGATTTTAATGTGATTTTTTTAATAGGTAAAGTGATTGAAGGAAAAGGTTTATATGTATATTTTATACCCGTACGAAGCAGGGGTGGGCCGCTAGTATCTAATAAGCTAGAGTGAGTAAGCTTTTTCTAGCACAATACTTCACAGCTTCTGACCCCAAGATCACTTGCCATCGGGTTAGTTGTGTGTCATAGTGTTGGACTACTAAACTTGGAAGTCATTATTTTATTTGCATTTGTACATACATGTTTATGTACCCATAATACAAAGTTTCGGTAACTTTAGCAATACAAGAACGTCTAAGTTGGATCCTTTGGCGATGCTGAAAGTAAACTTTCTACATTCTAGAAAGCAATATCTACCTTGGGATATAACTTATAAACACCTTAATTCCATTTGTAGTATCGATGTCCATTTTGCCGCCTATGGGTCTCTAGTATTTGAAATTTCTAAAGCATTTAATATTATAAATTTATTGCTAGAAAAATAAAAGATTTTAGTGCAAAAGCTCAAATTTTATAACTAGAACCAAATTGCTTAACCTGTTATATAAGTCGGTGGCATTTTAATCTGAAAAATGGCGGTTAAAAGATATGAAGCGGTAAAAAAAATCTTTTACATTTAACTTTTTGGTGTACGTTTTGTTGGCCGACCCGGGATTCGAACCCGGGACCTCATGCAGTCAAGTCCAATACCCGGACCGCTAGACCACAGAGGCGATGTATAGTTTTTAAAAATCAAAAAAATACATATTTTCCACAATGCAAATGTGAAAGCCCTAATACGGTTTGTTTAGAAACATGCTCTCCGGGATTTCGTTTGAGGATAGATCGCTGGATTATCAAACTTATTGGTAGAGTCCCTACTCCTTACTCAGATTGATACCAACATTTTATCTACACATAGTCGCTCTAACAAATTCACCATTGTCGCATTTCGATTTCGAAGGCAAGACGTCATCACACTTTCCCATCAGGAGTTCAAAAGTAAATAGATTTATAGCTTAGTTTATCTCTGAAGCCAACTTCACTTATCATCAAGAAAATGTATTGGCATTATGCGAATCTTAACAAAAAAGAATTGGGCAAGTATACCATCATTTTTTCTGGTATATTTCCAACAAAGAAATATAGAAAAAAGTACGCGAAGTTACTTACCATATGACTTGCCTGTGGCTTGATAAAGGAACCTTTATAGT